>JABUQX010034921.1:0-22500 GCA_015478945.1 Trachelipus rathkii
TATATATATATACTATATATATATAGTTATATATATATATTCATAGTTATATATATTATAATATATATATATATCTAATACATCATTCAACGCCGTCTATATCATTTTACTCATACCTGAGTAGTATATAATATATAATACTACATACCCTAGTATATATACATCAATAATTTATATATAGTATGTTTAGAAGGTTATATGTTTTATCTTTATAAATATAATATATTTCATAATTATAAATAATTAAATACTTTATTAAACATATTCTGTATTATAGTTATAGATACTAAATATATGTATATAAAGCGGTTATATATATATTATAAAGTATTTACTATATAGAAATATATCAGCTCTCAAAGATTTTTAAAAAATTAAAATATCGTATTTATTTTATAATATAGTGAATATTATATATATTATTATAATATATATATATATATAACTCACTTATATAATATATACTATATAATTATATATATATATATAATGTATGATTATATTATAATTAATTTATGAGCTATATACATATATATATACTTATTATTATTATATACTAACTATAATAATATATAATATATATATATATTATATATACATCATTTTATATATTTATTCTATATATATTATATCTATATATATATATATATATATATATATATATTATAATTAGTATATTATAATATATATATAATATATATATTTTATATGGAGAGTGTGGACAAAGGGTTCGACTATAATCTGGTAAAGCAGTTTTAGTATAGTGTAAATTTCAGAAAGTCTATTTGGAAATGAAACAATTGATCTATTGCCGAAGTTTCCAATTGCTCCTGTCACCAATATGTGGAATGCTATGCACCAGAATAAAGGAAGTGGTAACAGTTTCCTGCTAACCAAGAGCGGACTTTGTAAGTATTTGTGTATCAAAATTGTTCCCCATGTCTTTTTTCCTCAAAATATCAGCATGATAATAAAGTATCAATTTTTAAATGTTATTCAACTTCAAAGTCTGCTTAGGTAATTCCAGTATATATTAGATAATATATAATAGTACTCTTACTTATATATATATAATATATATATATATATATATAATATATAATATTATCGTAGTTATAGAACATATATTTATGTATTATATATATTATAGTTATCTATACTATATATATATATATATATAACTATATATAAGTATTACCGAGTACCTTATAATATATTAGTTAGTTAAATACTAATGTTCTCTCACGTGTAGATAGGTCAGCGCCTTGGCTCAGTGAGGTTAAGGAGAGCTTGAGGTTCAGCCTTAAGAACGCGGATTTCCTCTCATTTATGGATTCGGATCCTCCATCGGCTCGTGGAACGGACAAAAGCAAAATAAAATTTGTCGAGATTAGTAAGGAGATTGTTCTGTTACAGGATTTATGTATTCGCAGTTTACACGAAAATAAATTGTAATTACACTAATTCGTCAAAACGCACACACGCATCACTAAAGATTAACATAGCTAACACATAAAACAAGAATAAATCTATTCCCATCACAAGCCAACTTCTATTAGCAGGATGTAGATCCAGTTTTGAGGCCTAATGGGAAGAAGATTCTATGCTCTTACTAAGAAAAGAGTCGATTAACTCTCCTACCTGAGAGTTCGTTTTTTTACAAACTTGTAGCACTGGCGTCCCAGAACCCATTGTTCGCGTAAAGAAGATCGAGCTAATGATCTCGACGTTGTGGATGTCTGGGGTGATATAACATAAAGCTTGTCTGGGCCAGAAGAAGACGCTGCCGACCTATACACTGGAGAGGGCCGAAATCTATCTTTTCTAGTGCAGTTTTGTATAGTAGCGATATCCACCTCCACAGTATAGTATGATTATTGGAGATATTAATATATATACTTAATATTATTATATCCACTAACTTATAATGTAAATAGTAAATATATTACCCATATATATATATAAATATAGTCTTATATTATACTATATTATTCCATATGTATAGTTATAAATCTTTATTCCAATTTCTTCTACTATGAATATATCGAATATATCAGAAGGTGGGGGCTCACTTCCGCTCTTTAGTCCGCTAAAGTGGGCCTCGACTAGTCCGACCTCCGAGCGGACTACCAGAATAGGTGCTGACTAGCGGAGGTGCGGAGTTTCGTCAGGTTAATAATAGCGGACTTGCAACGTGAGGATTGAATTAAAAAGAGTTTTCGCCGCTCTTTTGTTCCGCCCCTTTTTTTTAAAAAATGAAAATATAGGTTTCAACTTATTAGAAATTCTTAATTGTTAATAGGATAAAGAAACTATAACTTTTTTATTTCTTAAGTTATATAAGGATATTATATGAGAACTTTAGATCTAAGACATTTATTGATGTTTTTAAATAATTCCCAAAATCTTCTAAAATAATCTCACCTCCTTAAAGGTACCATATATAAATAAATAACCTTTAATGGAAACAATTAAGACTGAATGGCTATTACCCCTCATCTATAACTTTACATTAATTATATTAGATATACTATAATAACAAAGCCGCAATATAACTCTAATAATCAAATTTCTGATAGTAAAAACCAATAATATACATATATCTATATATATATATATACCTATTATATATAACACATATAATATATAAATATATATTATATATATATATATATATATATATATATATAAATATATATTATATATTAATATATGTATTAATATATATATATATATATTTTGGGTTTGTTACAACAGACACTTGATTACAATATATATATATATATATACTATACTACTATAGTGAGTATTTATATATATATAATTATATTATATTATATATATATATATATAGTATATTATATATAATACATATAATATATATCTATAATATATATTATATAATATATGAGTACTTTCTTATTTTATAGAGATATATATATAGCTACCCCTATAGACTAATAAGTAGCATTATGCATCGACTCTGCAGGATGCTCGAAAGGCTTTCATGGAATCTAACTAAAGCTTGGATGAATAAGACCTTTCTTATGGGTAGGACAGGGTGGTCAAAATATTTCAGAAGGGAACGGCAGATATGATTTAGGTCGTGAGATCTTTTAAATAGCAGCTTAATGGGGACTGCTGGTGGAATAGTGAACTAACATCGGCTAATAGCCATCTAAATCCTTTTGCCACTCCAAGTGAACATCCTTTTTCCTTTCGCATAGGCAGAATTTGTTGAACTTGTATTCAATAAAGAATAATAAATATCACCCTTATACCCTAGTACATGGGCGGCTGTATGAACGAATATTTTTAATGTATTGGTTGGATAAATTAATGAAGGGCAATAGAAGGGCTCATCTTAACTGCATTTTTTAAATTTAATTGAGCAACCCCTAATTCTTTTAGAAAGGTAATATGAGATCAAATCTTGTCCTTTGAAGAAGAATCTCATTGAGCCGAGGAAGTGGCAAAAATCTTGAGATTTTGTCAAATATTCTATTTCCTAACCATTTTTTTCATATTAATATTATAAATAAATTTTTTTGTAAAGGATATATACTATTTAGTATTTAACTATTAAATCTTTTGTGAAAGTCGCCACATATTAGCGGAGACGTTGCGGGAAACGTGCGGCACTTGCGAATTGCGGAGGTTTTGATGGTCTGAATAGAGTGCGGAGGAGCCGCGCTAGCGGACTACGTTTTTCTCGAGGTGCGGAGGTGAAGCTCGCTAGCGGACTACCAATAAATGGGCGGGGTGCCCACCTCTGATATATATATCTATATTGTATATTTATATAGTATATATATATTATAGCAAATAGTGTATATTTTATTTAATTGAGTATATATAGTTATATATAATTATATACTATATATTATTATATTAATATATATAATTATATTTTATTAGGTTTATTATATATTAATATTATTAATATATATATATATAATATATTAATACTAAAAATTTAATACTAATGTGTTTTTGGAAGTGGATATAATTATTGTTCTTTTTTTTTTTAATCTAAAGGAGATCGAAGCAAAAGAAATCCGCTAAGATGGCAGGAAGTGCGAGGGGGTCTCTCGGCCTCCGGATAGGAACGATGGGGGTGGCCGGAGGACTTCGTCCCCGCCCTCTTGTCCCTTCCCGTTCGCTCGAGCAACCGGTCTATAATGGTGGAGATAAAAATTTTTTGTTAAAAATATTTTCGACGAATAAGCCAAAAAAAAAAAAACAAAAAAAGTTAAAAACCTCTCATCCTTAAAATTTTTCTCGCTGATATCCCAAATATATGAATTTGTTTTTACGTACCGGTGGACAATTTTTGATACCTACTTTCGCTCTGTCCCCCCGTCGGCTACGAGCCCCTAAAAGTGGGGGGAAAATAATTATTTTTTTAAAATTTACAATACGGTTTAATAAAAAAAAAAAAAAATATAAAAAAAATAATATAAAACCCATATTAAATTTTCCTCTCTTTAAAGTATACTATATATTTTATATATATAGTTCCATTAAAATATATTATATATATATAATATATATATATCCCTATATATTTTACTATAAATATTATAGTATATATATATATATATAGGATATAATAATTATTATAGGATATTTATGAGCAAATAGGGATTATATATATTATATTATATATGCTAGTATATAGTGTTATATTTGAAAAAATTTCAAGAATTTTTTGTAAATAAGAATACTACTATATTAAATAATAAAATATATATATATATAATATACTATATTATTAAATATATTATAATTATACTATTTATCTTATATGGTGCATTTAATTATTATCATGTAGCGTACTCTGAAACGTTTGGAGTGTGCATTATGTGATAGTCGGAATTTTTGAAACATAATATATGTATTGCTTAAGCTTACTGCTTCGTGCTAATAAGCTTACGGTGAAGCACTAAAAACCATAATATTTCTTTTTACATTGTATGTTAATATTGCATTTTTAAATTAAGTGATTGTGGAAATATATTTCAAAATAAATTGTTTTCTTTTTTTATTTGTTGTTGACAATTCCTCAAAAATCTTAAACTGCAAATGTTCCCAGAGTATATAACGCTCAACATTTTACGAAGCTTAAAATTATTTAATGCCGCTAGACATGGGTTAAAAGCACTTAATGGTCCCAATATTGTTTATAATAATATAATAATACTATAAATAATAAATAATAATAATATATATTAGCTTTCCTCTATCATCCATAATAATAATAATAATACATAATAATAATAATAATAATAATCTAATCATAAGTAATAAATAATAATAATAACAATAATAATAATTAATAATAATAAATAAATCAATAATAATAATAATTAATAATAATAATATTAATAATACCACTATTAATAATAATTAATAATAATAATAATAACAAATATAATAATAATAATAATAATAATAATAATATAATATAAATAAATAATAATATAATAAAAGAAAATGTTACATTTGGTATGGTTAGGTTAGGTTGGTCTAGGTTAGGTTAGGTTAGGTTAGGTTAGGTTAGGGTAATATAAGTTAGGTCAACTGATAGGTTACGCATACGTACCTTGACATCTGACCTTATAGGATTAGGTAGGCCCCCCTTATTTAATGCCTCTTCTAAATTAGTTGAGTTATTAGATACCTAATGAGTACTACTATTATTAGTGTACTGTTTTAAATCTTACAAACACGTTAGTAACCTCTTCACATGAATACAAACATTTGACAGTAAATCATTCAACATAATTATTATTTTGTGACAAAGATTCAGGAGCTTCATACACAAAAGTTGAACAAATTCGGTAGATTCTCACAGTATAAAAAATAAAACAATATGCGATATCCACAAAAAACATGATAAGAGTTCATATCTTTGCGCATTCATGGGGGAGGATAAATAAAGGATATAGAGAGAGTATAGATCTTTTTGGATAAGTGCCTTGAAGCATGATATTGCTTTTCTTTTTAGGATAAACAAAATTAAATTTTAAACGATATAAAAAAATTTAAATGCAAAATCAAATTAACATGATATTAACGACTATATTCAAGTTGTTATATTGATAAATAAGCAGAAAAAAAAGAATAATTATTGAATAACCCTGGTTTTCAATTATCCATTGAAATTTACATAGGTTTAGCTAAATTTTTAATCTTCACGGATAAAGCACAAGATAAATATTAACAAAATTACGCGTTAAAGATTTGATTTTTGAAATCCGAAAAAAGGGACGTGAATGGGAGTTCCTTGTGAGCGTGGTCAATATAATAAAGAAAAACGCAATACCAAACTTTACATCTATTCTTTTTTATTGTGGCTTGCGAAATCATAAAGTACTATACATTATTACTATATATATATAATATATATATATATATAATATATATATATATATTATTATATTACTAGTATATTATATATATTAATAGCTGTTAATATATTAACAAATAAGTAATATATATATATACTAATAATAAGTATAATTATGATAATATTAATATATATTATAGTAATAATTAGCATATATAATAATATGCCGAAAGATTTGTTAAGTATTGAATAGATTCTTTCATAACTTAATCCCGAAAACATACATATCAATAGAACTTGTTAAGAGCTTCCCTTTCTTCCTTAGATTTTTTTGCCTACTTTAATTAATTTGAACTGAAAATGATATACAGCAAGTTGGTTCAGCAACAAACAGTGTGGCTTAAGGAAGCAATACTATATATATTATATATTTTATTTAGTAGTATATAACTCTATTTATATATATATATATAGTGGTATATATATATATATATATCTATAATTATTATTGATATATATATAGTGTTTTTATAATATATATATGTTATTTAATATATATAAAATATATTCTATAAGGTTGAAATATATATATACTATACTATATATAATATATATATATAACTAATATTCCCTTAGTAGTTGATATTATAATGTATATATACTAAAAATTAATAAAGCGATAAAGTATCTATAGATCACCTTTATATATAAGTATAGTATTATATTATATAAATATTATATATAAATTACTAGTTATTTGAATGCACAGTGCAAGAACACGGCATTCAGGACATCTAAGTTCCTATAATATAAAGAGAAATTAATAGTGAAATCAAAGTATTTATGAGTTATATATATAAAATTTTAATAGCTAATATATTATAAGATTCAGTCGAGGGAAATTTTTCATTAAAATTCCTACTTTACTATTAAGTTAAAATTCAAAAGTTTTATCTTTAATTTTATAGATTTGAGATCTCGTATCAGCAATTTGGGATATTTTAACAAATATGCTGGATGTATTTGGAGAAATGACATCCTGGAAGGTCAAAACTATTCAGTTGCGAATAAGAATTGCAAAGAGATTGGAGCACAGTTAATTACCTTTGAGCACTTCCCAACGGAGACAGATTTTACAGATTTTACAATAGAATTAGGTTAGTAACGATCAGTTTTTTTTATATATTTCTTAGTTTTATTTACTAACATCTTATACATTCTCTTCTAGGTAGATTATTCAGTCTGTCAAAATAATCAGGGTCATCTTCTATCATTCTGTATTTAGCGGCACCTCATGCTCTATCAAGGTCTGCATTATGGAAATTCCTCGCCTTCTCATAGAATCCTTTACCGAGACCTTCCATTTCTTTTTTGGTTTTTCTCTTGGTCTAAACAAATATGTACTTTCATTTCACATAATATTTTTAAAAAATGCTTTCCCCGACTCCTTTATGGGTATGAATAAAACTCTTAAGAATTAATAAACCTACATACATATTTTCCAATTGCCTTCATACTCTCACCTAATCCTTCACCTACATTTTAAATATTTCGCCATTCATTTTCATTAATTTGGCGGTCTTACAAGTAATCAACACCTTCAACCACTTATACTTTTAATGACTATTTACTTTCGATAACTATCAAAATAGAAAGTGATTCCCTCTTGATCTCATATCTATGATCCTACTAATATTAACCATGATAATTAATAACTCACTTTGTTATCTCCGTTGTTTCCTAATTCTCTCTACCTATAATAAGGATCTTTGTATTCTTTGCATTCATCATCATTCCGGCTTTTCTTAATTTATTCGATATGCTAACCACCACATCCCTCAGCCTCTCTCCATCCTTGCTTCTTGACGTCAAATCATCAACATACGCCATCAAGCCTCCCCCAAATTCACCCACCTCTTCCATCTCTCTCTCCTCATTTCAGCATTTAAATGATTTTGGCGACAATACACTAACCTGTTTGACTCCTATCCCTACAGTAAACAGCAAGTCGTTTTCATAACTCGTCCTCAGGTTACATTTAATGACCTCATACATATTCCGAATTCCTCTCCTTAGCTTCCAGTCAAGATCATAATCTCCTCTTATGCATAATTTGTTTTCCTGGAAACATAATTAAAACCTTTTTTTAATATTTAAAAGCAACAAACACCTTCTTTTTAAAATCTTAATAAATTCCCACCATTTTCCGGTATCCATGCTGCTCTTCACCGACAGATTTCAAATATTTTTTAGAATTCTCTCATAAACCTTTGTCAGATGGTCAATTAGAGATATCCATATACATATAGTTTTCAGCCAAAGACTACCACATCTTCTTTTCACCATTGTAATGGGGATTTAATTATGAAATGATTTTACTTTCCATAATCATCCGATAACTTTCCCTCAACATCAGCACTGATTTAAAAGTTTAGATATTGCATCTATCTCTCTTGCAAATTTTAACTTCCTTCCTTGAGTAACTCTATTGGTATTGGCGTCTTCTACCCCTACTGATCTTCTTCATTTATACCTAAATCCTCTCCGTCTTTCTTCATTTTATAATATCCTTTCTAAATTGGCAGAAGAATATTCACTCATTTATGTTATTTTTCCATCTGTGCTTAAGAGGAATCTGTCTTTCAATCAGTTTTCTTAATTATTATTTATCCTTTTTGGTTGATCCCTTAAAAAGTCTTTTCAATAGCTATATATCTTTTTTAGCTTGTTCCCGTGAACACGCCATTCCTCACGGGTCTTTTTCAAATTCCCCATACTTACTTTTCATACTTGGCATTCTTTAAGGTCGGAGTACCCTTGTTGTCCTGTGACTGATTTGCCAAACCGTGTACTAGCATTTTGCAATTGTAATTTGTTTCTCTGGAAGGAGAGGGAAAACGGAATCCTGAAAATAAAGATTTACCCTCTTAAAGCAAGCAATATCACAAGCCCCGTAAACTGTCTGAACGCAATCTTTCCTCCACTTTATCGAGGTAAGTAAGGCATCTAAAATTCCTGCTTTAAGAACGAAAGAAATTTAAGTTTTTTCAATCCATTATCCGTAATAACAAATTCATATTTTTGACACAGAAACCAAAAATCATAAATCATGAAGGATGGATAGTAATAAATTTACAGAAGTTTATATGTGTAAATGGGACGATCTTCTGTTTCCGTTACGCTATAGGTGAATCGGGCTTTTTGAAATTCCTTTGGCTTTATAAGCGGGCTTACGAAGTATTTGAGTTTTCTTTCAACACAACTACTCAAAGAAATATCTCGTCCATGAGACTATTATACTTGAAAGAATCATATCGGTATCATTCAGTCTGTATGAAAAATAAAGTTTCAAAATAGTTAATATGAAAAGGATAGTGAGGAAATAAGATTCAAAACTGCATCATTTGACCTGTGTACTCAATCAGCAGCTTCTTTGTTTTCTCACAGTAGTCAAGCCGTTGACAGTTATTTCAAATGAAAAATTTTGTGCCGTGCTCTGAAAAACCTCTCAACTGTGATACGTCATACAGGTGAATATCTCATTGACGTATTTAGTGGAATGTTGGTGAAATGGAACCTATCTCCAGATGATGTTCACTGTGTCATGAGAGATGCTAGTGCCACTATAAAGAAAATTCTGTATATTTCTTAAGTGAACAAGCACAAAACTCCGTTCACGTCCTACACAATTAGAAATGTTTGCCGACATTTCCTCAACAACTACGTCAGCGAAGTTCTCTCAAAATATAAGTCAATTGCGGTACACTTTAATCATTCGAAAATGGCTCATTAAAATCTATACCTCTATTAAATTTTCCTTTTTTTAAAATCTGAAATTTTCTTATAATTGTTGTATATTTTGTTTTCAATGTTAATGGTAGATTTAATCATGTTATGATCACTATTTCTAATAGGTTCATATATTCAAAACACCTTACCCGTTTCAAGTGACTCACTATTAATAGGTCCAAGATATTGTTTCCCCTCGTTAGAAAAAGAAAACTATCTTTTAAGAATTTTAGCAATCTATTTCCTTCCGCATCTGCATCAAGTAAATTGTAGTTGATATTTGGGCAGTTAAAGTTCCCTACAATTATTGCATACCCTTCAGAAATTTTGATTAATTCGGTATACAAAGGTTGATGAATTGCTGTTAGTGGGGACCGTGGACGGTAAATATTAATTAAATTAAAATTTATGTTCAAGGTTTCAATTTTAACTCCAAGGATATCAATTTCATTAACTTCAGCTAGTTCTAGCTGAGTAGTTTGATATATGTCTTTTATATAAATCTTAACCCCTTTCCCTTCCCAATTATTTCTATTTTTGAAAAATACGCCTATAGGAAAATTTCAAAATGTGCGTTTTTTAATAAATGTAAATCCCTAATTATTCTATATTGATGACGCCTCTTATACTTAAAGACAAAATTAGATAGATTTTAATAATCTGGACTCTGGATAAATACTCTGTTTTTCACATTTTCTTTTGTAATGAGTAATGTCTTTAATTTTTTTAAAAAACGATTCTTTGATCACTCACTTAAATGATTCGTTCAAAAAGAATCGTTCGTCGATGACCGACTCATCTGTAACAATGTACTTCACAAATAATATCTGGAACACTCTACGTTCTTACTTTTCCCCACTTCCTTTAACTTGCACACTTCTAAGGGCACCAGTCATATCGGCCCTTTTTCGGATCAGAAACATTTTTTTTTTCCAACCTAACTATTGGTGGAAGACTAGCTGTCTCTGCCCTTGGTGTTACCAGCACGGACGGTTTATATATTATATATATATAATATTTATTATATTATTATATATATTATATATATATATATTATATATATTACGTTAGTATTATACATATATAATATATATTTATATATATGGTATATTATAATATATATATTACCTTAAAATATTTATATATAGGATATATATATATTACTTCATTTTATAGCTGAATAAGTATTTATATAAATTATGAAAGGAATTTTCTTGCCTAAGTTAATCTTCTATATATTGATGGTTACGGCATACATGGAGTTTGTTTAGCTACTCTAATATATATATATAATATATATACTTATTAATATACCTTATTACCCTATCAAACATTTACCAGTTTTATAGATAAGATCATATAAATATAATATATAGCTATATTATATATAGTATATATGAGTATATGAGCCTTTTAGGGTCTATATATATATTATATATATATAATATATATATGTAAAGCTAGATAGATATATCTCGGTTAGTATTTGTATTCTAATTATATATATATATATATATATAATATATATATATATATATATATATATATATATATTATAATATATATATAATATATATATATATATATATTATATATATATATATATATATATAATATATATATATATATATAAATATTAAACAGTATATATATATATATAATATATATTAGTTATATATTAGTATATAAATATATATATATATATATATTGCAAGGTATGTCAGTCTAAGATTGTGATTATTAGAGTATTGCCCCAATTAATATTTCAGTGCTTTTTTAATAATAATACTTAAAATTAATTTTGAATTAATAAATAATATATATTATTCCATATATATATTTATTTAAATATATATATATATATACTTATTAATAATATATTCATATATTATGCAATTACCTAATTATATATATATATATTATATATATATAGTATATATTAAATAAATATTTATATATGGGTACCTATACCCAATATATATACTACCTCATAAGGTATTAAATTATTATTGGCATAGTATATATAGATCTGAAACTTAAAGCATTCAATATATTAATAGTAGGTTATACTCTATATATATATATTATATTAATATATTTTCATGACTTATATATATATTATTATAAATAATATATATTTATATAATTTAACCCATGCATGATGACGTAAACAGCTTTGCTATTTCTAATGCTTTCGGTTTAAACCCGAAAGCAAGTTAAAATTATGATATTAATTGTTAAGTAGATACATATTCATATTTACTGTGTGTACTTAACAAAACTTATCATAATCTGAACTTATTGGGTCCTAAACCAAATCGTGATGTAAAAAAAAATATATAAAATAAAAAAGTCGATTTTTTTTTATGTGTCAAGCTGCATTGGAAGTCTATCGAAACATCGAGAATAGTTAAAAAAATCGATTCATTTATACTACGCATAGCTCCACAGTTACCGGTCGGAGGGCTACCAACTTACCAAGTTCTACCCAAGTTGGGAAAATTGCGAAGGCAATGTCACGGCATTCGAAAGTATGCAAATCAAAGGAAGTTAGGGAAAATAGATAAAAGGTTTAGGAAATAGATAAAGGGTTTAGGAAAATAGATAAAAGGTTTAGGAAAATAGATAAAGGGTTTAGGAAAATAGATAAAAGGTTTAGGAAAATAGATAAAGGGTTTAGGAAAATAGATAAAGGGTTTAGGAAAATAGTTAAAGGGTTTGTGTTTCAAACTTTACCAGTGTAGTACATAGCGGTTAAGTCTGAGGTACGAGAGTTGAACTAAGAAAGAAGAAAACTTTGTAGAAAGACGAGCCGCAAGACCTCTCCTCCAAGGAGGAGGTGTGCGGTTGGAGAGTTCAGTAGGGGAGTGTCCATTGAAAGAGACTGTAGAGAATGTGTGAGAGCATGAAAGTTGATAAGACGAAAAGTCCTAGACTCCACCTTCACAAGACGGGCTGTGTGAGTGAAACTACCCTAGATGTGTGAGGTATACTCTATGCAGAGGTGGGAAGAAATTCTGTAGGCGCCTAAGTACAACAACCATTTAGAAGCTTGCATGGAAAGAGAAGTAATACGATCCTTCTAAAAAAGAAGATGTGTGGAAGATTTAGTAATGTCGAAAGCTAAAAAAAAAAACTGAGTTTTTGAGGCATTGAAAACAACCCTGTTTTCTCTGCCCCAATTATTAATTCAAGAAAGATCAGAGGGTAGTTGATCTAAGGCTACCCTGTTAGGAGTAATGAGATAATTACTGTTGGGTAGAGTCGTCGGCATAGGAGGGGATTGGTGATGACGTAATAAAGAGGTCATTAATAAAAAGTTGGAGAAAAAAAAAGTTGGGAAAGTGGGCATTGAACCCTGCAGAAGATCATTTCCTAAAGGATGAACGGTGACCGTCAACAACAACTGCTACTGATTGATCAAAGGAAATCAGAAGAGAGAGAGAGAGAGAGAGAGAGAGAGAGAGAGAGAGAGAACGGAGAGAGGGAGAGAGAGAGAGAGGAAAGAAAGAGAAGAGAGAGAGAGAGAGAGAGAGAGGAGAAAGAGAGAGAGAGAGAGAGAGAGAGAGAGAGAGAGAGAGAGAGAGAGAAGAGGAGAGAGAGAGAGAAGAGAGATTAGAAAGTTTAGAAATCTAAGATTTTGTGCCCAACACAGCGCAGGCTTTATCGATGCCTCCTCATCTATTTCCAAGCGCCAAAAGAAAAAGTATTCACAAGAAATGTCAAAGAGCAAAGCCCAAGAATCGGAGAGGAGAGAAAGAAATAAAACTAGTTTTAAAAACTAGTCCTTTGTGTTTTATAGGAAGACTATATTCTAAATTTTCTAAGGAGTATGAGGTATAAACGTGACTGTTGTGTCGGACTTCTGAAGTTGGAGTCGGAATCGGAACCCTAGCTGGAGCCCGAACCCGAGCTGGAGCCGGAGCTGGAGCCGGAGCCGGAGCCGGAGTCGGAGCTGGAGCGGGATCAAGAGCCGGGACCGGAGCTAGAGCTAGAGCTAGAGCTAGAGCTAAGCTAAAGCTAGAGCTAGAGCTAGAGCTAGAGCTGGAGCCGGTGCCGGTGCCGGTGCCGGTGCCGGTGCCGGCTTTTCTAACGGGTGAAATTGGAGTCAGTTTTCAGGAATGGTTTTTATTTAATGCATTCTTGTTATGTGTATTCTCAGAGTAATCTTTAAAATATTTCCCAATAAATTTATAGTTGGTATATTTTCTCAATTTGGTTTTTCCATAATTAAATCTAAGCTTATTTAAAGCCCCATAATGTGTAATAATATAATGTCAGCAGCGTTTGAAAGAGTTGTAACACTGTAACACTGTAACACTGTAACAGAGTTGTAAATCTGTTAACTTAAAGTTAAAGATAAAAATTATACCAAAAGGTTTGTGAAGGAAAAATAAGTATTTATACTGAGGGAAAATCTCAGTATCCTTCTCGAGTTTCGAACCTGTAAAGGCAATTGCAGGAGAAACATTCAAGTGTACTGATACTAGAGGAAGAAAACAAAGAAAAATTACAAAAATGAGGAGAACAGAGCATGTTGCTGAGTTGTCTCATGTGCCGGAGCCAGTGCTGGAAATATGTTTATAATGGTTCAAGTAAGGTGTCCTTATATATATGTTTTTAAGGGCGTAGATTCTGATTTTGATAGTATCAGAACCCTCAAAGGTGCCTGAGGATCCCCCCTTGGAGGGAGTCCCAATTGAAAAACATGGAATGCGTAACAGATGAAGGATGGAAGTACGAAATAAGAAGTTATCATATGAGGGAACAAAATGATCATTGTAGGTGTCGCGCTGGAGCCGGTGCGGTGCCGAGTTAGTAAAACATGTATTTAACACCATAATATTTGGTGTTCAATGTATATGTTTTAAATAGGGACGAGTAGAATCTCATCATTGAGGGTTTCAGAACCCTCATAGGTGTCTGAGGACCCCCCCTGATGGGGGGGTTGCAACTGAAAAAAGTATCCCAGCCGAAAAACATAGAATGCATAGAAGAAGAATTGCGCAGAGTGCATAAGAGAATGCAGAATGACGAAGGATTTGATGATGTGTATTTCCCTCTGCTGGAATCCCAGAAAATGTATCGGCCATAATCCCTAACATGAAGAGGGACTAACCCCCAGTAAACGGGTATGACAGTTAAGATTGGCGGGAGCATGAAAGACATACGGCCTTGAGCTTGATTGTCAGCGAGTTCTTGAGTACTGCGGTGCCTTGAAGACTCAAAACTTGCCATCTACTGTCTCAAGTGTGTGTCATATCTAACCCTGTACAAGGACTTGTGTGAGGAGTTCGGGTATACGCTGAGGTTCAAACATTTTATTTTTTAAAACTGAAACACTTTTATTTTTATTATAGAAAAACCTGTTTCATTTAAAATTTTTGAAAAAAAAAAAAACATTTTTTTTTATTTTTTATTTAATAACTTTTCTTTAAATTTAATTAAAAAATAAAAAGTATGTTTTTATGACCCTTTAAAGCCGAGTTAAAGCAGTAGCAGCGCAAATCAGACTCCCCCTCACACCTGGACTATGCACTACTTGCTTTACTGCTTCAGGCCCTATTTGTGAATACACAGTTTGTGAAAATAACTTTCATTGTTTTTTACCTCTTTGAACAATTGGTCACAAATCAGTACACCTACGGACAGTCGATATTTTATATATATATATGATATACTAATATATATATATACCGTGCTCCGAGCCTATGCTACACTATCCGGGCTTCACGGCACGACCCCATAGCCATAGCCTAATGACTTACCTATATATATATATATTAATATAATATTATATATTATATATCTAATATATATATATAAATGGACATTTCACTGCATTAGACTTGCCGTTGCATATAGTCACTCGATGATCGTAGATATACTCCACTTCATCTTTCGGGACGCGTCGTATGAGAGAACGCTTCTTATATCCAGTACTCAGTTTATCTCACGATCGGTCTTGCCACCTTATAAACACAGTATATTACGCCTATGGTGGTAGGAGTTAAGTCAATAGTATCCATCCAGTAGTAGTAGTAGTAGTAGTTGGAAACATTATTTAATATTTTTAAAAATATGATTATTTATGTTCATTAAAATAAATATGTAAATAACAATATCGACCAGTCAGAACAGATCTTATTAACGATCCTCACGTGTGAGACCAGCTGCTCGTGCTCAGATAACTACAAGTAACCCCCTGTCAAAACATATAACAAACCATTATTTTGTAAGCACTACAAATAAACATTTCACCTTCCGCAACCACTTATTATAGCTTTGGCCTAAAATTTTCATTATTATCTTTGTCACCAGCAAGAGATGCGCCCAGCGATCGACAACGGCACCAGTTCGCCTATCACACGATCACCGAGCAATCGAGCATAACATGTAAAGTTTTACAATAAATTTTTTCGTTCATTATAGTAAGATATTCCTATGCAAAAAGTATGTTAAAATTGAGGCTGATCTAAATTTTCATATATTTTATGCCGGCGTAAAATATGCAAATTGATCAATTAATTAAATCAATAGGCTCAAACCTCTATACACCATTAACGCCCAACCCTCATCAGATGATCAAATAACATTGATTACACCGAAGCCTTGTAAAAAAAGTTGTCTGATGATCAACTTTTCTTGAAGTCCTTATCATATAACTTAATTATTTGGATACAACCGTAGCGACATAAAAACATGTGTTTTTGTAACGAACATTACATTAAAATTTTATTAAAATATTTGAAGTTTCACAAATAATTTTCTACGGCTACCCCTCAAAAACACGTCCTAAGCATCCATCTTATTTGCACCGATCTTCGCACCACCGCACATCTGACTCATAACAATTTTCAAATAATAATAATAGCCTTATAATCTATAACAATAATAATAATAATAATAATAATAATAATAATAATAATAATAATAATAATAATAATAATAATAATAATAATAATAATAATAATAATAATAATAAATCAGTTCCAGTTTAGGTTGTCTCCCGACCGAAAATCAAAGTCTTTATTTCCATATAATTGTAATGTGGGGAAGAATGTGTTCAAGAAAATACATAGTGCAAATTGGAGGAACTATGGGAAGACTGGAAGGACGTCATCATTGAAAAATAAGGGAAAGACAAACAAAGAATAGTAATGTGGCACTATGTTTATTAGTTTCCTACGAAACATTGAAAAGTGACACATTCCTGAAAGAAGGCAAATAGTGGACAGTCTTAATAATAATAGAGCTTGTAGGCATAATTTAAAACGTGATGAATGTATTCAAATTTTGGATTTGTTGGGTGAAGAGTATGCATACTGTGAACTCGGAAAATTTCTAGAGTGATTCATCGTTATAGAGAGACAGGAGACCAGGGCAAGCAGACTATGTTCAACGACCGTAGTGAAAGACCGTTCTATAAAGTTGAGAACAGTTTAGGACCGCTTTACTAAGGCAAAAAGTTTTCAAATATAGGTGAAGGATGTTCATGGAACCAAGGTAAGTACGGATACAATTAGACTGCGACTCCCTGAACAAAATTATCGCCTCGAAGGCCATTAACCGACCTGCGACTATCCATTGGACATGCCAAAGCCATATTAGCATTTCCAAGGAAACATTTCAACTGGCGCATTGATGACTGGGCGAAAGTCTTATTTACTGAATAGTCTTAAATTTTGTCTCTATAGCCCGGATCGACGTCCTAGAGTCTATCAATGGCCAGATGAAAGATATGCTGCATGTAGCATTCGAAACAGCATAATATACGGGGCAGGATCAGAAATGATGTGGGATGGCGTTTCTTTGGTCACCTATATGCTGAATGATACCTTGACGCAATCGGTAGAGCTAGAGAGTCGAATGGCAAGGGACTAGGTTTTGATTCCTTGTCCGATTCTTAGGTAGAAATTTTCTAGAGCAGCTCCCCTCCTAGAATAAGGAAATGCCCGTGAGGTGAGAACTTTAAAAGAAAACAAAAAAAATTATAGATCCCATCCGTTGTCCCATTTGAATTTTACACCATAGATGGGGTCCACTTTAATGCAGGATAATAATAGCAGCAGATCACACGAAGCTCGAATAGTCCACGAATATTTGAATGATATGAAGAGTAGAACTTTCAATTGCCCAGTATATAGTCCAGATTTGAATCCCATAGAACATGTCTAAGAAATTATAGAACTAAAGTTAGAGAACAGCAAGCTCATGTGTATGCATGGGAAGACCTTCCACAAAATTCTAAATTACACCCAATTACGAGCATGGGAAGATGATATCAAGACCTAATTTAGAGCATGGTTGGCCATACAGGGTATTATTATTTTTTTTTTTTTTTATAATTTTCTCCCATTTAAAGGTTTTTTTGTTTTATATAAAAATGACCGTGTCAAACCTTGACCATAAGGTCATCCCGTTTATGTTATCCACATCCCAAAACAAGCCTTAGGAGAGCAATGCTCTTCCTAATTACCATTTTACTCAATTCTAAGCTGGTAACCGACACTGAGAGCTTCTGTAGATTTTCCAGAAGGCTTTCTTTGATTACTCCCAATGCTCCTACTACTATGGGATCACTATTATGTCATCGATTTTCCACATTCTTCTTATTTCATGCTTCAATCTCTGATATTTTAATTCTTTTGCACGTTCATAAGCCACCAAGTTATTGTCTATTGGAACTCCCACCTCTATCAAATAGCATTTTTGTTCCCTCTTATCTTTCACTACTATGTCAGGTCTATTATGGGTGACTGCTATTTCAGTGGGGATAGCACAATCATACAATACCAACACCTCTTCATTTTCTTCTATTTCAGGGGGATTATGCTTCCAGTAACTCGTCACTTCCAATCTGATATTTATTACCTTTCTGGCACAATTTGAAATGTATAAGACTGCAAATGGTGTTGTGTCTTTCTGTATACAAATGACGATTCAGTTGAACTTGACACCTTGCTAAGATGTGAGAAACGGATTCGGTGCCCTGCTCACGTATTCTACATCTGTCACTGATGTTTTCTTTTTCAATGTGCTTCCTGTGCCATCTTATTCGAAGAGTGCGACCTTGCGCTGTTATTACCATTCTTTCCTCTTCTGCTTTAAAAAAGCCTTTACAGAATATTTCTACCGATTTATCTCCATCAGTGTATGCTTGCCCCATTAACTCTTTATACTGCTTTACCATTGCTTGACTGGTTTACAAGATTTTGTTTTCTGCTCTCCCCATATCTCTCTTTAAGATATTTCATTCATATTTTTCTTGCTTTTTCCTCCCTTTCCTGGACCTGATTTGTTGTTATATTGTGTGCCTGCATGTAGTCTCTCTTCTTTTTTTTTAAGGTTGAGTCCGGTTTGCTTCTTTTATGCCGACACACCAACTGTATGAATTTATTTTGTCGAGCTCTTCGAGTATTCACCCATTCCGATGATTTCTTTCTTATATACTTGATAATTTTCATCATGTTCGTGTATTGTTGGATAATTGTTTGTATAATATCTTCATAGAGATTCAAATATGTTTACTATGACCTATATGTAATGTCACGATGAATTGTTTTAAACCATCATGATTTTTGTTTAAACCAACTAAAAGATTTTTTTTTTTTTTTTGGATTTTTTAGTTTTTTTTATATAAAATTATAAAAAGTTTAAAGGAAAGTACTTTGAAATAATATATCTGATACATTTTATAAATATATATATTATTATATATATATATATATATATATATATATATATATATATATATATATATAATATATATATAATATATATATATATATATATATATATATATATATATGATATAAGTGTTGCACCGATACCAAAATTTTTAGTCCGATACCGATACAAGTACCCACAATTTTTTCAATACCGATACCGAAATTTTTGCGATACCAGATTCCGATAAACCTTTATATATATGACATGGCCATACTTTATATATATATATATATATATAATATATATATATATATATACTATATATATATATTATATAATATATAATATATTATATATATATATTATATATAGTATATATAGATATATATACACACTCACACTATATATATTAGGGATGTACCGAGACGAGAAAAGAGGCCGATACCGATACTGCCAAAAAAATTAAGAAAATATTTTTTTAGGTGCCTGATACCGATACCGATACTTTAATTAATATAATAGTACACAGTAATAAGATAGAACTAGTGTTGTTAACTGCTAGGCATACTCAGGATTGGCATTACCTGTACAACATTATTAGTCATTTATTCCATATTTGGTTGTGCCAAAGTATATTTATTTAATAAATTAAAATAGTATCTCTCAAAGGAATAACAAATGCAAATATAATATTAAAGAACTTTTTTTATGTTGTGTTTATTTTTCAAAAAATATTCCATTTCCATTTTTTAGTAAGTATTAACCAAGTTTAGCTAGTAGCTTATGTTTTAACATTATTACAATTACAAGAAGATTCTTAACTAGCTTCAATATAAAGAATAAAAATAATGAAAGAAGAGACCTCAATTAATCATCTGAAAAGAAAATAAAAAACTATTACTCAATACTGACATAATAATAATATACTCCTTTTAAGATAAAGATAGATATCATTCATACTCCCAAATTCAAAAATTCTCAATTGTGATCAAAAAACATTAAATTTTCAACTGGTTCCTGGCGAGAAGCCTTTCCTTTTTTGGGGTGTTTTACGTTTCGCCCACTTACACTAAAAAATTACGCCGGGCTCTCGACTGTGAGGTGGGACTGATAAATATTTGCTTGCAAACACTGATAATAATGGAAACCTTGGCCCATTTTCATGCCACCAACATGAAAGGATTCTCTTCTGTAGCCAGCATCTCATGTTTTCGTAAAGCTTCATCTCCTCTTTCACAGATTGCAAAATTGTTTGAATTGTATCTTTGCCCTTGATGGACTTTCTTTCAGTTTTTTTCGACGAGGTTCCTTGGTGTGATTTCTTTGAAGGTGAATGAGATGTAAATGCAATGTCGGCCATGAACTTATCAAAGTCTAACATATCCAAATCCTCTTCATCTTCAGTAGGTTTATTTACTGAAAAGCCGCCATCATCATTATCAGTTGCTGATAAGGCGGCTTCCACTTCTGTGAATCTTTTTTTTGTCACGCGAGCAAGCTCCTCGGTTATGTCATTTAAATGCATTCTAGAAGTGGTTCACCGTCGGAGATGCCATTCTTGTGGGGTTTCAGCTAGCTTAAGGAATTCCTTATTAGAACCTTTTATATATATCGAAACTAAGTTTATTACACAATGGAACAAAAAAAAAATGATTTGTGTTTCTTCTGATTTTTAAAAAAAAAAATTTTATACAGTTTTTATGCATATTCCAAATATGTTTTTAGTTTTTCTCTAGCATTGACTGTTTTTATGTTGCCGATGGCACTAAAAAAATTAATTTTAAAATTTTTGGGCAATTAATTTGCTTTCACTACTTTGGGCAAAGGGGGTAATGGAACTTTGTTAACATGCGGGCCATTGCGTTGAGTAAAAGTCAGTTGCCATTAATGTTTTATGGGGATTGCATGCTTAAGAACTGATTTAATAATATATATATATATATATATATATATATATATATATATATATATATATATATATATATATATTATAGTATATATATATTATATACTATATTATATTATATATATATATATAATATATATATATATATATTATCATTGTTTAACTACATTCTAGTGCAATGATAAAATTGAAGGTTGAGTGTACCAAACTTAAATATCCTCATATTTTGCTTAATGACAGTTAATCATATAAACACACACTGGTAAAACTTAAAGCAGACAGTGTAAACCTTGAGATGCAGATTCATTTTGTTTATGTGTGTGGATATTAATGCTATTCTAAAACATTCCCACCAAATTGTGAAGGGAACCAAGTATTGAATAGCGTACAGGCTCTACTTTGGTATGATATTGGTATTAAGATAAGCACTGGTATCATTATATGTGGAAGTTGTTAAAAAAACCTAAGATGGCTAAGGGACAAGAAACCAATAAACCTTTGCTACTCTCGAATATGGCGAGAGCAACGAATCACTTATGATGACTGCCACTTCTGCATTGTGAATATTACAAAATATGGAAAGGTAAAGGAAGGCAATCTTTTCCATACCCAGATATCCCTCATCCAGAGACCCAGTTCCTCATAATGAAAACTACGCTCTATACCTTCATCACACCTTCTGTAAGTAAAATTGTTTTTAATGACAAGTCCATGACCATAATAGAAAAAATTTTTCTTACGAACATTGCTCACTGTACTACTTATTATATATATATATATA
>JABUQX010034921.1:27500-30000 GCA_015478945.1 Trachelipus rathkii
CAATCTGAACAGAAGCCCCAGCTTCTTTGAGGCCACCTTAGCAACCGTTGTGATGTGAGGTTTCCAAGTTAGTTTGTTGTTTATGCTCAGATCAAGAATGTTTATGTTGTCCACAGGTGAAACGGGAAAACCGTCGAAGAAGATAGGAAAGTTGGGAGGTGTTTTTGAGAAGGAGATGTGAAGAAGTTGAGTTTTTAAATGAATTGAATTTCACAAGGTTGAGATGACCTCACCGGGAAATCTCATCCAGATCGGCAAGAATTGAATCGGAAAGCTGAAGTCAAGAAGAAACTCTAGAATCGAAAGAGGAAGCAAATTTGAAAAATGGAAGAATGGAGAGTTAAGTCATCGACATAAGAATGAACAGAGTTAGATGAGCAGCTGAGAAGATCGTTAATGAAAAGTAAAAATAAAATTGGAGATAAAACAGGACCTTATGGAACACCACTGTTAACAGGAAAGGAAGAAGAGGTCTCTCCATCAACGATCTGAGAGAAATTAGACAAAAGTGAGCAAAGAGAAGGAGGAAACCCAAAGGAAGGAAGCTTAGAGAGGAGTGACGTATGCCATACTAGGTCAAAGGCTTTGGATATGTCGAGCGTCACCACACATGACTCCCCATAGTCCCAAAGAGCAGAAGACCATAAATCAGTGAAATAGGAAAGAATGTCACCAGTTGACCTTGAACGTCGAAAACCATACAGGTGATCTGAAAGAGGGAATGAGATCCAGATGATCCAGAAAATGAGAGTTGTGGAAAATTTCAACGATTTTAGATATAATACAAGTGAGAGCTATAGAACGATTGTTAGTAGGATCGCAGCTGCTACCCCTCTTCGGGAACGGTTGAACATATGCGCGTTTCCAGCACTGATGAAAATGTTAGAATTAAGGCAAAGATAGTGGAGTCGGACGAGGACAGACGCCAGCTAGGAAGCACACTCCTTCAAAACACGAGGAGGAATGCCGTCCGGGCCACTAGCCTTCTTAACATTCATAGATCTCAAGATCTCATGCACCCGATCATGTGAAATCACCGGTGAATCCATGAGATACCTGAGAGGAGATGGAGTAGAAGGGGGATTGCCAGAAAAGGAGGCCGAAGAGATTAGCTTTTTCAGAAGGAGTATTAGCTACAAATTCGTCAGAGTGAATAAGAGGAGAAAGGCAGGTTTACAGAAGGTAAATGCAGATGTTTTTAGCAAGAGACCAGAAATTTTTATCAGTAGGAGATCCAAGAAGGTCAGCGCACTTCCATTTGGTGAAGGCACGCTTAGCCTAACGAATAATATCCCTGCAACGATTTCGAGTTGAATGAAAATTAGAAAGAGTGATTGGAGAACGAGATTTTTTTCCATTTCCGATAGGCATTGTCTCTATCTGAAGAGCACGAGAACAGGTACCATTGAACCACGAATTATGAGGAGAGAAAGATTTAGTAGAAGATGGAATAAACCTGCTCATTTCCTCGGAGATTATGGATCCTGCTTTTTCAGCAGTCACCGAAGCGTCCTCCGAGGCAAAACAGTATTCATACCAAGGGTAGATAGCAAAGAAGCGACGCAATGCCTCGAAGGAGAAGTGGTGAAGCATATGTCACAGTGTTCAAGAATTGGTTAGGACGATCTGGTATGTGCGAAGGTTCTTTAATCACTTGTTTAAGATCGTTGAGAATGCTGAATGTTTTGGCTCCCTTCCCTTTTCTATCAGTGTGAGAGGAGCCCAACCACCAAGTGTGGTGCACATTAAAATCCCCTAGGTAGAGGACCTCAGCATTTGGACGAGAAGTAACAGTCTCGTGAGAAATTGTAAGATAATTACAAAGAGCCGAAAAATCTGTTCTATTAGGAGAGCAGTAGCAAAACACAAGATTATAGTAGTAGTAGTAGTAGTAGTAGTAGTAGTAGTAGTAGTAGTAGTAGTAGTAGTAGTAGTAGTAGTAGTAGTAGTAGTAGTAGGAAGAAAGATCTTAAGCCATAGAATATCGTAGTTAGGAGACTCAAGGTTTTCGAGACGTATTACAGAAGTACTGACGTTCATATAGCCACAGACTCCTCCAATTAGTCGGATATTGTGATAGAAATTGTAGTTTGACATTAAGTTTATTAGAGAAAGAATCTTTAGATAGTTGGGTCTCAAACAGACAGAAGTAAGAGGCTAGGTTGAGAGTTAGATAGGTGGCACTCCACAGATTCGAAATTAGCTTCTAGGTAATGGACGTTGGCGAAGTCAATAAAGAACCCCCCCGTCCACTCTCACTTCCACGTCTACTCAATCCAGACATTCCAACAACCACAAACGCACACTCACGCATACACAAACACAAAAGCAAGCAGTCGTATACTCACATGACGGTTAAAACTAATGTTAAAACGAAAAAGAAAAAACAATTGAACAAATACATAATAAAACGAAACTTAATATTAATAAAGTTAAAATTTATTGAAAGCTTAACTTTTAAATTTCTGCTAAAAAGCTGACACACTTAATACTAGGTTTA
>JABUQX010034921.1:35000-45000 GCA_015478945.1 Trachelipus rathkii
ATTAGCCTTTACAGAAGGAGTGTTAGCAACAGATCCGTCAGGGTGAATAAGAAGAGGAAAGGCAGATTTAAAGAAACTATTAGAGGTGTTTTGGCAAGAGGGCAGAAATTATTATCATTAGGAGAATTAAGAAGGTCAGTTCAAAATTTTAGTGAAAGTACAACGATTCCGAGCAGAATGAAAATTTACAAGAGTAATAAAAGAAAGAGAGTTTTTCCATTCTCGATAAGAGTTGTCCCTGTCCTGAAGGGAATGAGAACAAGTTTCATCAAGTCATGAATTTTGAGGAGAAAAAGATTTAGTTAAGGAAGGATTGAACTTGCTTATCCCATCAGTAATTATGACCCCAATCTCTTCCACATTACACCGAAGCATCTTCAATGTCAGAGCAGAACTCATTTCAAGATTAGTTAGCAAAGAAGCTGAGCAATACCCCCAAAATAGCCCAATCAAAATGTCCAGAATGCACGTCTAGGGCATATGAGAGCTGCTGGAAAATAAGTATTGGAATTAGGAACTACAAAATTCTTTAAGAATTGGATGGCGATCTGGAATCTGCACTGGCATCTGATTATCCGGAACAGTATCTTGCACAACGAACTTGAGAGATCTCGACAGATCATCTGTGAGATCTAGCAGACACAACTGGAACAGATATTTAAGATTCCTGAATAAATTTGCTGATTCCCCTCTACATCTACTCAGTCTGCACACTAAGACATAAATGGCGTGACTACTATTCAAGAGAATCTCTCACAACGCAGATGACTGGGCTATGCAAATACTGTCCAGTGACCTGCGAATTGCATACATGCTGATTATATCAAACCATTTAGCATATACGCATAAGAATCTATAGTCACACCACATATGCTCAGCATTTGGAGAAGATCTAATAGTCTTTAGAGGGACTGTAAGGTATTTAAAACAAATATAAAAATAAAAAAAAAAACTGGAAAATCTGTCTGGACGCGCACTAAATACTCGACTGCCATGTATCCTAGAATGCCGCACCCCCAGCCACTTAGCAGGAAGCCAAAACACCCAAGATTATCTATAGTTCACTCACCTTCACATACAGCTACCTCTACTTATACCCGTCCCTACTACTCCCCCATACCGCACCCAGCCTAACCCCTACACCTGCCTATATACTATATTACCGCTCAAACCAACTACGTATACACTCCTTATACGTACGTACTAGCCTACTATACCCACGCCCTATACTACCATCATACTCAACCACCTCCGACCCTATCCCTGAGCTCTAAACCATACGGACAAGAGTCTTACAGGGATATCCCCCGGCTCTCAGTACTGCAATTGTGATGAATTGATCGCCCTACTCACCTATGCACATGGCACCAACACATAAGACAAGGTCTTCTCGTATATTTGAGAGATATAGTCGATCCTACACCTATATTACTAGACTCAGCAAATCCATTACGCGATAACGTTACGTTCACAGCTCTAGTGGATCGGAATTCATAGTCGGATCCGATGCAACATCGAGCCATGATACAAAGTTCCTCGGTGACCGCGTTACCGCTTGACCTCGTCTGTGTTGGCATTACTGAGTATCTGCCGCTCTATATCTCTAATGCGAGAGTGATCCCAGTCACGGCTGCTTCTATACAACGTAGACTAGAGAACCATACGCCATTGCTTAACACGGTCTCCCCGAGTATATGCGTGTATCAATGATCAACTGTATAGGTACGGCTAGCGACTCCACCAATGATACGCAAATTTACGTGTCGAAGTCTGCGCAGGCACAGTAGCTTATCAGTCTCGAGCACGCTACTTGCGAGTCAGACAATATCACGAGCACCCTCCTCTATGCTCCAGGCTATCAACTCATCATCTCAACCAACGTCGATACCACTTTGACGTCACGCGTTCCATAGTAGTACCGCCAGTCCACCAACGTGATCGTACTAGCGCGTCCTGTATGCCTAAATGGCTAGGACACCAGGTACCTGTGTCACGTCAGCTCGATCGCTATCTCCGCGAGTGAATACCACACTTCGCGTGCGTCTCGGTCGCGTGCATGGTGACAAGCGACATAGCTGGATGCCTGACATATCGTGCGCAGGCCAAGTCGCGCGCATTGACAGAATCCGCCGTGAGCCAGCTACACGGCCATGCAACATACATGTACGATACTGACGTCTTCGCTGTAATATGATGCGTCTATGCGGTCGTATGATATCTGTGTATCCACGCGCGTCTCACAGTACTGTCTTAGAATATTCATCATACGCTCCGACAGAGTAGATAAGACCCCAAGAGACTACTATCTATGCATGATCCTGTAACGATCCTATTTCGCCTCTCTATGCAGCATGTAGACTGAAGATTGGCCTAGTTGTGTAAAACTGAGATTGTCAAAGTTTCAGCTCGATCGGATAACGTTAAGACCTGCCTCATCAACCCTAAAGTATTAAAAAACGGCTATTTTTCTAATAAAAAAGGGTTTTCGGCTATAAAATTAGAACGGTTTATTCTAGGAAAGTATTTTTTATTTGTTTTGTAGAGAATGTTTCTGGCTTCAATTCTCACTCCTACAAGCTGTTTGATAAACGTACAGATAGGAAGATATTTGACTTTCTCGAGGACCGGTGCTGTTTCGGACCTGGAAAGTCGACTTTTTCCAAAATAAATGTGAAAATTCGATTAAATAGATAATTTATATATTTTTAATGTTTTTTCTACTATTATTGAGTTATTTATCGCCAAATAGTTCAAATAAGATACTTTAAAAAATAGATTTTAAACCCGGTAGGTGAAAGGTAGGAGTGGGATAGAGGGGGGGAGAAGAAAGAAAATATTGACATACTAACCATTTATTTATTATAATCAAATCAAGTTGAATTTAAAACTGTGAACATAATTAGTACCAAAACAATCTTCAGAAATAGCAAGTAGTAACATCAGTATAAGTTTTATGTCCAAATTTAATATTAATTATAAATTAATAATAATATATAAATTGATGATAATAGCTAGGTAAGTTAATTTGTTACGTAAATTTGTCGGATTGAGTCGCTAGAATCAAGTACGTGGGAGAGGTTTTGAGAGGGTAGATTTCAAAGCATTTGAGAATAATTTTTGACATTCAGCAATTACTTGCAAAAAACATACTGCTTCTGCTCTTCATATTTTGTTATGCTCGCATTGTAGTCTTGCATTAATTTAACCCCCCCCCCCTTTCAGCTGTGCCGTTTACAATCCTAGAACGTTTGATAATCTCCTGTCCTTTCAAGAAATCCAGGTCTTCATTCCAAACATCCGGATCAGAATGCAAGAAATGAGTTGAAATGTTGTAGTTTTTAAAGAAGTTGAATGTTAGTGGTGTAATAAAGTAATCGACTTCCTTATCCAAAAAAGAATGAGCTTCTTTCAAAGCGATTTTGGTTTTAACTATCCTATAATCTTGTACGTTTTATTCCTTAAACTTAATAAACTTGCTTAGCTCATCATCATGACTGTTTTGCTCAAAAAGAAATAGCTTTGCAGTCATGTTTATTTTGATTTCTTTGCTTAAAGTTTTGTTAAAAAAAGTGAAAACAACTTTCTCTGGGTTCAGATACCACAAATGATTTATCAGTTTAGACAATGCCACCTTTGAAATGTCTCCATCAATTTTTTCATAATTAATTAAGGTATAAATAACTGGGAATCTTGGTTGGGGGCCAGTGTAGCTTTATGAATATTAAATCAAACATTGACATAAATATTAATTATGAATAAACAAATACTTCTGATGACATCCATCTTGGAGTCGCTTAAAGAAAATTGATCCCTGAAAACGAAAATTTTTAGGGAGTAAATGGCATTTGACATCTACCTGGCGTGATTCATGGCACCTGGCGCTTTGAAAGAAATGTTTTCTAGAGCAACATAACCTAAAAATACACCTGTAAAAATTCTTTATAATCTTCTCTAGGCTGATGAAGTGTTTTTTTTTTTTAACAACGCTGAGAGAAAACTAGAAATCTGTTCGAAATATTAGATTATATTTATTTTAAATTTGTTCAGTATATTATTACGCAGGGTACATCGATTATTGAGTGGTTAATAGGTGATATACCTTATGTATTCATTCTTGCATTTACTGCAATGTACACTCCATATTTAATATTATATGTTTAGTTGCAGTGTGAGCTCACTTGATGGAAGTACCATTGAATTATGATTACTGTAAATCTGAGTAAATAGGTCAAGGTGCTCAATTATGCGTTAATCGTTGGATAACATATCGGTGTTTCTCATCTCGTTAATTAGCTTCGTCTAGCTCTATATGTTAACTGGTGGAAAAGTTATTGAATAGCGATACTAATATACCTAATTATAGTTATTAAATTCTCATGTGATTTAGCATATAATTATTATGAATTGTGTAGTATTGTTATATATACAATCTAACTCAACAATGAGGCATATAAATTTTTCGATTTATTAATTAGTGACTCATGCTCTTAGAGTTATTGATGTCGTGGAGGTTTATCTGTTAACTTGTATTCACTATCCAATAGTTGGCTTACATCTTTGTCTCTCTTAGCATATATATATATACTAGTCTTGATTTAGGTCTAAGGTAACTAGCTTACTTGGCGATAGCCTGAAAAAAACGTCAAGAGGGGAAGTAATCATTTATTTCTTCGTTTTGTGTTAGTAATACCCTTACGACGATTAGCAAGACTTACCTTTTCTCCTCAATCTGAACTCATATGAAGTGATTCACAATCTAGTCTTGCATGAAACAGTACTTGATTATATGTATATTATCATTTTCTATTATAAGTATTTTTAATTATTCGAGGTTGGAAACTATGCCTCCTATTATCTCATAGTGATTAATTGCACTTACTATGGGATATGATCGTCATAATAAATGTGGAATGGAAAACATTAGCCAATAGTGGAGATAAATTATGAGTATGGTGACTATCACTAATGACAACTAATAATGTTGTATTATTATTATTAGTCTTATTATTACTTTGCTTTATCTCCTGAATATCCATATTCAGTTATTTAATATAGGGTCATTTAGTTGTATATCTCATTTATCATTATAGTCCCTATGTATTATTATCTCTCTCACGAGCTGATGTGGTCTTGTTCGGTATATGTCTAAGCGGAAGTCAATCGATCCTCGGATATTGCCAATAGCTACAGCTTGACGTAAGTTAAACTTATTGTAACAAAGTGTAACTGTTGAGTCATTGTTAATATAGGTAGTCTAGATGGTTCACTCACTATGTTTAAATATGGCTCAATTTTGTTTTCATGTTAAATATTCTCGTGCTTCGGGATGTTATATAGAATAGCGGATATAGGGACGAATATGTGGGTTTCGCTGTGTGAAAAAGTTCACAGCGATGTATTAGCTTTGTGTGCTAGGTAACTCGCTATGATATGGTGTAACGGCGGGATAGAGCTATGTGAACTGTGACTCTCTCTCGCTCATGTTCTATTCTCTATCGTTGCAAGGCTACAGATATGGGCATACATGGAGTTCTGAGATATATGTCTCAACATTATTGTCTCTTTAGCGAGTTCTGTTGGACATGTCTAATATTAGCACGCTTAATCTGGAATATAAAGAACTTTGTATTGAAAAATTATATAAGACGGTTGATTAGATACAAAGAGTTTTAACTTTGGTTTAATAATTAGAACTCAATTCAAGGTAGCAATATAAATGTAGTCTGTACATAGGCATAAAATAGTTGTTAACTCTCAAAATTTCTTATGTTAATGTTTGATATACAAAGAGCAATAAGCATATATATATGTTAGTAATCCAATATAAAATAATGGTTGGTGACTATATGATTTTGTTAAATTTAGAAAAATACTTTATCGTATACAGTAGATATGTTTAATTCTTGTAGCACAATTGCTTATGAACTAGTAATGCTAGAGAATAGCCATATCTTGTGATCTTATCGCTTTTGGATTTTTCAGAGGTATATAAAATGATTCGCTTCAGTGTCGTAGTTATCTACGTTACGGCGTCTCGTTCTCTATATCAGTCGCGGCTTTCTTTCGCTTACGCTACTATTCTCTACTTTCTCCTCTTTCGCTCTACGCCCTTTCGCTCTTTCCTCTTTGTTAACTGTCCTCAGGCACTTGACACTGTGATCTCTTATCAGATCGCTTCGACGTATATAATCGGCTGATATCGTTTATATCTGATATTATGGGGTTGTAGTATGGATTAGTCTACATTATCCCTAGTGACAGTTACGCAGGATAGAGACTTTCGTTAAGTGAGACCTGCAAGAGGAGGGTTATATACGTAAACGACAAGGACGTCTAGAGCTGTGTGTCATATACTAGCGATCATTCAGTTTGATGTTTAGTTCAGTGGATGCGGTAAGTTGCATATAAGTATATAGGAATTTCAATAGTGTAGAAACATGATATTCAAATGCTATGTTCCATTGCATCTATTCTGATTGCGACATCTCAGCTATTGGATTATCGCACAAGATGTTATTGATATAAGAATTTCTCCTATTCTTGCTCGTGTAAGAGTTTAGCTCTTTATTAGGCAATATAACTTTTCATATTTTGTGATGCAGTCCACTAGTATTGTTTAAAATAAACATTGACTGTTGACATCTCACACGAATAGGAACAAGATAAAGCGGATATTTACTTTGAGTTTTATTACATTTGCGATGTATGGATCTAATCTATTAGGCGTTGCTAAGTTGCTAATAAGTTAAGTCAGATTTTTTATACGATAGGATAGGTAGAAGATATGTTAGAGTTTATGTTATAGATCGAGTAGTTGTTATAGAGTGGATGATATTTATATATGTCATCTATTAATGTATGTTTAAACGTTTATGTATAATTAGTTAAGCAATATATCTCGAATTGTTATTTGTGTCAATAGTTATATTGATGATGTATAAGTTTGGTAATTGAGAAACATTTTGTTAATGTTTTGAGTATGAATTACATTACTCTTTAATGTAAATTTAACATTGATATGTATAGAAGAGTATAGCTGGAAAAACAATGGGAATTAGGTATTTTAAGGTATTGTAATTAGTAATGGTATAGTCTACTTTACTGTTGTATAAGGTAGGGGAACTTTGTTTACTGTCTGTGACTAGAGTTTTTTATTCCATATGTAGAGATTATGTTAGGGTATATTAATGCTCTTTAGTTTCAGGTTTATAGTTATGTTAGCTTTATTGATGGAAACTTTTTGTTTATGCTAGCATTGATAATTTCGATTTGTTGGTCAGGATATTTTGTATTTAAATTTGAGTTGTACAGTATGATAAAATTTTTATGTTGCTTTGGGTTAAATAATATGCTGGAGTTATAATTGGTAAAGTATAAATTTAATATGTTAAATTAACCATGGAAGCATATGTCGTTAGGATTTAGATGGTGAGATTTATAAATAGGGAATAGGTTAAGTTTTGAGGTAATGTAGTTTTATTTTATCGTTTATATTGGTAAAGCAGAGAACTTTGTTATTATGAAAAGCAGTGTTTATTCGTGACGAAATAAAGGTTATGTATCATAGATGATGTTATTATGGTCCAACTGTTTTAATGTTTCTTAGTTTCAGAGGTTAATAGCTGTGTGTAGCTATTAATGGATTGGTGAAAACTTATGTTAAGTCGTATCTATTTGATCTATGTATATAATTAGGTTAAGGGTTATAGTTTAAATTTTTTTATATCGGTTTTGGGGTATTAAAATATATATAAATATGTAAATGTGTAAACTATAAAACAGTTGATCGTAAATTATGATTACGAATTAGGTAGGAAAGATTAGTGAAAAGGAGTTAAGTTTAGAAGTTTCTGAATCTTAGCGATGTTAGTGCTACGTATAGACTGTTAGCTTAAAGTTTCCATAACTTGCTAAGTAGTTAGGTCATGTTTTGACGCAAGGCGTCAGATTATGTAGTTAGAGGGTATTGGTTTAATGTTTCTTAAGTTTTAAGGGGTGATAATATTTGTTTCAGCTTTATTAAACTGAGATAGTTATAAATATTGCAAAGTCAGCAATATTCGGTTGGTAGTATGATAGTTAGGTTGGTTCATATACACTTTTTTGTTTCTGTATAAATATTTACATGATGTTCTAATGTAAAAGTAACATTTATGTTTAGAGAATAGCTGGAAAAGTGGGATTAGGTTTAAGTTTTGTAGGTAATGCTAGCTATTTTACTGTTGGTTAAGTATGAAACTTTGTTTAATGTTAGCAGTTTTATCTCATATGTAAAGATATGTTAGGTCATATTATGTTCTTAGTGTGGTTTTTATGTTAGCATTTTATTGATGTTGAAAACTTTGATGTATATGTCTAGCAATTTATATTCGATTTTGATGGAATCTTAGTATATGATTATAGATAGTTTATTATACAGGTTGGTTTATTGATTAAATTTTATTGTATTGACTTTCTGTTAAATATTACCTAGCTAATGTAAAATTAACACGTCATATGTTAGAGATATTTGAAAGTGGGATTAGGTTAAGTTTTGTATGTATTATTAGCTACTTTTTACATGCGTGATAAGCCAAGTATATCTTCTTGCTAATGTTAAGTCTTAGTTTTATTATTCGTACATAATGTTAAATTATTATTGAATATATATTATGATTATTATTTAGATTATATATTATTATTTAGAGGTATTATTTAGTTTTGATTGGTATTGGTTGTGTTGATATTTACATATTATGTTCTATTGAGTATGTCAGGTTATTGTTAGTTTAGCTTTATTGCGTAGTTATTGCAACCTTTGTTCAATGTTTATAATTATCTGTTAACTGTAGATGTTCAGTGTAATTAGTAGAATTATATAGATTATGATATTAAGAATTAGATAAAGAAGTTATTTTTTGAGTTGATATATTTGTTTAAAAACTAAGTTACATTTATATGTGAAATTTAAGTATGTATTAATTTTAGTCATCTTCAGATTTGAGATTAATATTATATAATATAGTATTAGATTTGTATATTTAGTATAAAGAAAAAATAGAAGAACGTATTTAGTAAATGAGTAGCAACAAGCTTTTTTAGAAAGAAGATTTTTGTACAATGAGTTGTGGTTGTAGGTGTGTTTAGATGACTAAAAAAGGATAATGTATTTTTTATAATGATTGCCATAGCAAACAGGTCTGTACTCAGGGTAAGAAACAACTTATATTTGTGAGATGGCTATTTTTATTATTTTTCAAAAAGAAGGTATAGTAGATGAGAGTTTTGAACTCACAAATTCAATTTAGGTATTCTATAAGTGGTAAATATCACGCAGAGTTGAAGTGGAATGATAAGATGATCTGAGTAGGATTTGCCGGGACAGAGTATATTATAAATGTGGTAGGTAGAGCAATAGTTTGGGTAGGGATATGAGTTATTTTTTAAATAGATATGGTAATACAAAGAATATTGGTAATTTAGTTCTATTATTATATCATATAAAAAAGATTTAGTAAATGGATTTTTCTATATTAATACATATGTACTGTCTGCTTTTACTTACGAAAAACGGAGATGATCATTCGATAATTTGATTTAATTGTTTATTTAATGGGCTTTGCATGCATTTATGTCTAAAAGATCTTATTTTTTTTAGTATATTTATTTAATAATATACAAATAAATCGATATCAATTAGGAGTAATGTTCATGAATAAAGTTGTAGAATTTTCTAACTGTGGAAGACATTTGGTCGCACATTGGGTACAGTATCGATAATAAGGCAAGAAAAGGACGCTCTGTAAAGATCAATGTAGAGGTAGGTAGAAATGCAATAGTACCTGTATAACTTTAAAATAAACACTTATACTACAGATCTCTCTCCTGTAATACATTAGTTCTATCACTAAAGCAACTACCCACATTTATATATAACAAATACAAATTTATACTTTACTCACTAGTAACTATAAAATGTTCTTAAACAAAACTTCATTAATAAATAAAGGTTTTTTTAATT
>JABUQX010034922.1:0-2500 GCA_015478945.1 Trachelipus rathkii
CATCGACATTGGTAAAGTGCATTGAACGACAATGCTTGCACTTATCAAAATATTAGAATTAAACTATGCCTATACACTGAAAGTAGGTTTGAACAAATTTAAATTAATTAGAAAATGAATAAATTTTTTTCAACGTAATAGTAACAATGGCCAAGTCGGCCAGCCTCCCGAAAGCATCATGCATTAACTAAAAATTTAACTATATAAAAATAAATATAGCATTTTGTGACAATGCACCTGTTGATGAACTTAAAAAAAAATTATTTTATTCTAATATTTCATTGTATAACACCTGTTGAAATATTAGGAGAATGTGAATATGTTTGTGTTCTGGCAGAAGTTAAAGCTCTCATCAAACCGTTTCCATTTCTGCCACTTGTGCGAGATGCAGCGAGTTGCCAAATGTTTTATTATATATCTGGAGACAAATGTTCAATTTTTCTTTTTGAAATTTCCTTTTTAAGCAGTGGTTTCAGCTGACCGGAGGGACGGAGTCCACCCCCGTCGATCCAGATACGCGTTGCATCTCCAGAGTATAAAACCACCAGTGCTATCTGACCATCTATGTGTCGTTAGCCTTGTGGAGATATTCTTTAGTGAGTGTATGCTGTGTTCTCATATAAAATTAATCGTATGTTATTATTAGAATAGGATTTTTCCAAACAATTTAGTTATACAATTTTAAATTTTTTTACGAAAAAGCGTTATTGTTTTTTTTATTGTTATTAATATATCATAGAATCAGGGAAAGATGTAATAATTAAGTTAAACTTTTATTTATTGTGGGTCACTGTAGCTGTTATTAATGTTTTGTATGGTGTCTGTACAATGCGATAGATATGGCTTGTCGGGAGGCTGACCCAATGAATCCTATTACTTGCTATTAGTTAAAATCCTAAAGTATAAAATATAAATAACTTAGTTAAAGCTAATAGTCAAAAAAAAATATTGCTGAATCCATAGCAGGGTAATCATAATGTGAAGAAATGGAATCTAACTCTTTCAAAATACGTAAGTATAAATGTGTATACACAGCTTATTTGGAGATACTGGGGCGAAACAGAGACTTATTGGTTTGTAACGTGCGATGATTTCATAGAATATGAGTTAAAAGGACGAGTGTCGATTAAGTAATGATCTATGATACTGTTAAGTACTTGTAATCTAACTCAATAAATTGAGAGTTTAATTATGAGTGATGATTAGTATAATGGATTACTTGTATAGTGACAGCAAGAGATGGTGAGCTATAACAGGCGGAGCATGAGGTAGGGAAGATGCAAGAGGTTGGAAGAATCTTATATCAACAGAGAGCAGTGTAGTAAGCAAGCTGACGGACGGTCTCCCCGAAGGTGTGTGAGTGCGTGGATGCGGGCAATTTTCGCAAGGTAGTCCGCAGAGGGAGTTCGAAAATTCCTAGTGTAAGTCGTGGAGTCGGGGAGGATCGATAAGAATTATTAATTTTATCAATTACTAATCTATAGTTCAATTTAAAAATACAACAGTAATTGTTTTTGACTGTTATTATGATGATTATATATAGTTTGGGTATTGATGTTTATGTACTCATTCTATTTGATATATTATATATAATTCATTATTATTTATATTATAGTATGATTATTATAGTTATATTATTATAATGTTTTGATGTGATGTTTGGGAACTGACAGTTATTACGTATTTATTATTGATATTGTGCATTTATTGGTTAAATATAAATATTCATATTCATTTGGTAAATAAAAAAAAACGCACGGCGCTGTTTTTATAAGTAAAGAATAAAAATGAAATTTAACCTTATCATGATTATTACAATTTGTTTGTCGAAGACTGTGAAATATAATTGATTTTTGTATAGTATAAATGTTGGTTGCGTGGACCCTGCATCTTTATGGCATCATTTACGGTACTTTACTGCTTATGAGTACAATTGTTGGAGATAGTTGGATTCATAGGGGTGATAAGATGATGGGTATTTTTGAGACCACATCCCAGATGAAATGGCGAAAATAATAAAGAGATGTAAACATTAAAAAAAATGTGGAGTTTTACTGGTAACTCTGTAAGCATCAAGCTGAGTCACAGTCGAAATTTTGAATTGATCCTGGAGTGGAGTCGACAAATTTTTGTTTGAGTGAGTCGGAGTCTAACGGAGATTTTTGTTTAAGTGGAGTCGGAGTCGAAATCAAAGTCAGAAGTGAGAGGAATTCGAAACTCGAAAAATTTAATTTTACGCTCCGCAGCCCTGATAATAACTCATAAATCTCAGATCTAGAGCTAGAAATAAATAAATGAGAATAAATAAATAATAATCATATCATTGTGATTTTTTGTTTTTTCTTTCTTTTTCTAACAATCATAGATGATAGTCTTCTTGGATGGTCTCCAATGGCATTGGTGGTGTTTCAATGTTGGTCTGCGGACTGGGTTTTTTTGGTCGGTCTTTCTGCTGTGAGAGCTGCTGCTGCTGTTTGCTGGTTGTTGTTCCTGGTTCTTT
>JABUQX010034922.1:5000-25004 GCA_015478945.1 Trachelipus rathkii
ATTGTAAATATGCACAGACCTTTGTTACTCCTTTTTATTATATATTATAATATATATTATATATAATATATATATATACTATGATATAATCATATACAATATATAGTATATATAATAGAGGAGTGAGTATATATATATAATATATATATATATTATATATATATATATATTATTATATATATATATATAGTATATCGTGGTCTCGACGGGACCGACTCTGGAGTACCATCTCAAGGGTAAGGGTTTCAAACCCACTAAGGACCATTTGAAATATATATATATGTATATTATATATATATATTATATATAACGGTATATGATATATGATATATATTATATATATTATAGTATATATATATATAATATGATATTAATTATATTTATATAATATATATATATATATATATATATATATATATATATTATATATAATATAATATCATATAAATATTATATATCTATCGCTCTAGTGACTGGTTAGCAGAGGCCTGCTAGGGTATATATTATTATATTATTTTATTATGTTATTATTATTATTATTATTATTATTATTATTATTATTATTATTATTATTAATTATTATTATTATTATTAATTATTATTATTATTTGTAAAAATGATATAAAATTAATTTAGTTTAAAAAGGAAAGTAATAATTGAACAAAGCTAAGAAAAATTTTATAATTAAAATTTAAATTTATAAAAAAAAAATATATTAAAATATATATGAAAGTAAAAGTATTATCACCAAAAAAAAAAAAAAATATGTATTTATATATTAAAATACAATTTAATATGGCAAACTTGTTTTATTAATTATATAACAAATAATTTAATTTTTTTAAAAATAAATTATTGTAATAAAAATTAAATTAAAAGTATTTATTGTTAAATAATAATTAATGGAAATTATTTAATGCAATTTATAATTATAAACTATTATTTAAATGATCAGACTATTTTTCATCCTAAATTAATGCTTTAATATTTGTAGCAATACCCCGAAGCATTTGAGGGGAGAATGAGGCTGGTGTCCCCTCATTTCAGGAGATGTCTGCCGGATGTACTGAAAAGAGTGATATACATTGGGGTATGACACTTCCAACTGGGTATCAATCTCTACATTTCTGTTCATCATCACAGGAAGCACTCTGTAATGATATATACAGTATCAGGGTATAATGCATCAACTGGATACCAGTCTCAACATTTCTGGTCATGCTCACAGGACGCACTCTGCAATGATATATGCAATATCAGGGTATAATGCATCAAATTGGGTATGAGTCCTGGCATTTCAGAAAATGTTCATCAGAAGTATTGAAAAGAATAATATATATTTAGATATAAAACAGTGAAATTAAATTAGAAATTTGGATCAAAAACTTTAGAATTTTATGAGGTCATCCGCTTATTTAAACATCCGAATATTATCAAAACCCCGTTTTGAATTAACATCCGTATCTATATATAGCCCCCTTTGTTAATCGATTTCACTTGGACAAAAGTTGGGTTTTCAACAAATATGACAACAATTTTGCAACGAAATTAAATACCAAAGAATAAATAAATAAACGGGTAAGCAGTTATTGAAATATTAAATGACCCAACGTTGGATGAGACGTTTAATTTGTTGTATACCCAACGATAGATCAATGTTAGGAAAACAATGTTAGGGGGAAAAAGGAAAAAGAGATCAAAAAGTTGTGAAGAAAGATCAAAAATTTAATAACATCGGAATTGATAAGTTGACACGATACGCTAAAAGGCCGAAGAAATCTAAAAAACAAACAAACATTGAACTTCCGAGGATATTTCGTAACCCTCTTTGTCACTTAGTCAAAAGTTGTGTTACTTGAAAAAAAAAAAGTCAGAGAAGCTGAAATTATCGCCAAGGTTTTAGAAATAGTCAATCTCTGTTTAGTTTTGTTTTTTTGTTTTTTTTGTTTTGTTTTTTTTTTTAGATTGTTTAAACAGGTTTTTTTAGGACCCAACTGGTGAATATTCTTAGGCATTGGTGCTTTAAACCTATTATCCTTATGATATGTTCAGATGTTTAAAAATAAATGTAGTGGAGAGTGAATGGTTTAATATTAATAATTGAGTGAGGCAGGAATTAAAGGTAAAAGTGGAAGTGAAGGATGTTAAACTGAGGGAGAATAAAGGAGAGGGGATGGTATTCTGCTTATCGTACGCAATGATATGGTTTAGCGTTGTGAATCTGAAGAGAGTTTGAGAATGTTAATAGAGAGGTTTGACAGGGTTGGTAAAATGACAGGGGTTGAAAATAAATGTTACGTAAACGTAAGGTAATTGTGGTAGGTGAAGAGAGTGTGCAGTGTGAAATCATGTTGGATCGTAGGAAACTGGAACAAGTATTTGAATTTAAATTAGGCTATATGTTGGATAGAAAGGGAGCGGATGATGCAGAGTGTAGTAGGAAAGTTGAGTTATAGGAAGGTGGTTGGTACAATTAAATCTTTGGTGAATGCAAAGGAACTAAGCCTTGAGTGTGCTAGGGTGACGCATGAGGATATGCTGCTACCGGTGTTAATGTATAGGCAGCGTGAAACAATGGTGTGATAAGAGGTACAAATCTATTAGGTTGTAGTCTCTTCAGATGAGGGGATAGGTGTATGGAATTTTAAGGGTGATTACGTGATTTGAGTTTTGAGAAAAATTGATAAAATGAGGAATGAACGTGTTATGGAGAGGAATGGTGTGAAGAAAGGCGTAGATTAGAGAATAATGGTTGATGAGGGGTTATTAGAGATATGGTGTTGAGTTATAATTGAGCTAGGATAGGAGGCATTAGTCAGGGCAGTGGTTGAATGCTGGCGTGTGTAGACGGCGTGTTGGGAATTTAACCGTGACTGTTAGAGATCAATAAGAAAATGTGGATTCGAGTCTTTACAAGTGGTGTTGGAAGGAAAAGGGAGTAAAGATTTAGGAAGCAGCGAGAGGACTGGTTGTCGATATATAAGGATAAGTTCATGGCGTTGGTGTCTCTGAGGGTCATGGGCTGCGGGTCTGACCTAGGGAACGAACCCTGACATTGACAAGGTATCACACAGGGTGACTATCACAGTGCTGTTGGAAAGCTTCAGTGGGCGGATTTTGAAGTGAGAAGGGGTGCGTTGCAATTATAAGGTTCTAAGGGAGATTTGTGTGGATAGCTGGTTTTTTTCTTTCGAGTGCAGGTCATGGTGTGTGAGAAATGTCTGCAGTGTGAAATTATGCCGGATTGAAGGCTACTGGAACGAGTACCCGAGTTTAGATATATAGCTATATGTTGGATGAAAAGAAAACGGATGATGTAGTGTAGTAGAAAAATTGTGAGTTATAAGAAGGTGGCTGGTGCAATTAAATCAAGGGTACGAAGTCTTGAGAATGCTAGGCTTCTGCATAAGGGTGTGTTGTTACTGATGTTAATGTATTGTAGCGAAACTGTGGTGTGGAATAAGAGGTACAGATCAAAGATGCAATCTGTTCATATGGATAATCTTATTGGCGTGTTAGGCGCGAGCAGAAATTATAAAGTGAGGAATGAACGTGTTAGGGAGTCGTTGGTGTAAGAAAGACGTGAATGAGAGAATAAATAAGAAAGTATTAAGATGGTTTATTCATATGGAAAGGATGCATGATACTGGATTTATTAAGCGGGTGTATAGAGGTGTGTTGGGAATCTACAACCAGCTGGGAGATCAAGTAAAAAGAAAAAGTGGATTGAGTCAGGTAGAGACTGTCTGAAGGAAAAGGGTGTGAATGTAGCACTAGCGAGAAAATGGTCAGTCATAATAGGAGTATAAGGGGCGTGGTGTGGGGTTTTGTGAGAGAGCATGGCTGCGGGCCTGACCCAGTGGACGAACCATGACATTGACCGAGGATACAGTACAGAGGGTAGCAAATATCATCAGGTGCTTGTATGAAAGCTTCAGGGCTTGGATTTTACGCTGTGACAGGTGTTATGTGACCATTAAGGGTATAGCGATGTTAGATGTGGAGGGGAGATTAGTGGCAAGTTTTCTTCTTCAACTCAGGTCATGGTTTCGAAAATTAACTTAGTTCTTTATTTTTTTTCCTGTTCATGTTAATTTAACTTTCTTTAATTTTTAGAACTCAGATAAGGATGCGGGACTGATATAATATATAGTAATATAGTATATACGTTGTATGATATATTATAATAATATATGTATATAGTATATTATCATATAGTAGATAATATTTATATATTTAGATATATTATATATATTATTTGAATTATATATTATATATATATATGGGTAATATGATATAGTATATATATTACTAGTATAGATTATATATGTGGGTCAGGTATGTTGGGAGTTGACCTCTTTTCTTCTTGTTCACTTCCATTCAACATTAGGTAGTAGGGCTAGGCTTTAGCGTGTTTGAGGTTCTTATAAATCTGTGCGTAGATGAATGTCATTTTTATCCTGTAAGGACTAAAATAGACATCACATCGACCGGATAGTATGATTTTGTTTTCTGTGTGAAAGTCTCTTTCCTTCATTACCGAGGAATCTAATGTATTCTCTTTCGGTACGATCGATATTAAGTGGAAACGCCAGCAACACAAGTTTGTTATAAACTCTATTTTTAATTAGTTTCTCATTATAGTAAGGTGTTATAAAGCAGAACAGAGTATGTATTAGTGGTTATTTATTAAGGTTCATATTCGGATTGATATTCTAGACAAGTCCTTGTTGTTATGCTTACGGTTATCTAATGAATCATAATGATAGAATAAAAATATGTATGTGACAAAAATATATTCGTTCGCACTGGGTCTGAGCGTGAGTTGCTTCTGCAAATGAAACAAACTTTTTGAAAGATTATAAACAAAAAGTAAAGTACTAGTTGATTTATAGAACGAGCATAATAAAAGAATGAATGCAAAAAGATCAGATGATAAATCGCAGTCAATTAGTATTAGAAGAAATCATTATAGTTCTCTATTAACAAACAGTTATGTTATACATATTATCACAAAATAGATTGCTACGTTAAAATCAGGATATCACGAGAATAAAAATCAGGTTATATATTGTTATTTGATTCATTTAACGGCGAACGGAACAGTTGAAAATTAATTGCTAATAAGGTAAGGCAGTTTTGTAGTTTTGTTTTTTGTTTTAAATGACGGGTTCGAATATGTTATGTAGAGCATCGTATTTTATTAACTGAACTTTAAAAGAAGTATAGGATATAGATATATATGTATAGTATGTAATAGTATAATATATGATATTATATATAGTATATATATACTATTATTTATAGTATATATATATATATTAATATGGTGTTAAATAGGTATTATATATATTTATATGTTATTAATTCGGTTGTTAATATGTATTTTAATGATATGTATAATATAAAATATTGAATAATAATATTTACTTTAGTTTCATAGCAAGAAAATATGATTTTTAAGAATAACATTTTTTTATAACTGTCATGTGCACACAGTTGGATATACTAACATTCTTCTTGGCACTTAAGAGCAGCGAAAAGATAGAAGGGACTTTAAACCGTAATCCTTCGCTACTACAGTAAGGAAATAATCAGCGTACTAGCGGAACTAAAATCGAAAGCATACACTAGTAAGCGGCGCTATCTTCTAGCTGCATTACTGCCTCTTCTCTATCTATATATTATAGTGTATGTATTATATAGTAGTGTATTAGTATATAGGTAATGAGTATGTAGATTATAATATTTTAGTATATTTGATAGTAGGTAGTGTACTAGTAAGTGTTGAGTAATATTATAGTATGGGAGTTTATAGTGTATAAGTATATTAATTTATATACTAAATATAATATATCTATATATTAGGGTATATATATATTAATAAACGATAGATCGAGTATACATTAGAAGCTAGGCGTCATCTTTATCTAGACAAACCACAAAGCTGATAAGAATGTAGTACGGGAAGTAGACAGAGAGGACGTGTGCAAGAGTATATGAGAAGCGCCGAAGGGCGAAACAGGTCATGTGTTTCTATATTCTATATTCTAATATTATAATTCTATATATTCTATATTCTAGCTTTTAGCACGTATGGATCTATATTGTAGAATACACCGCTCTTAGTGTCTACCCCTAGGTTATGGGGTACGGGGAGTCGATTGAGGTGTATATTAGAAGATGCTAGATGCTTCCTTCTATGATTATTTACCAGGGCGCTATTCCCTTTTCTAGCTTTTACATTTGTTCTTAGACGGCGACGTATATATAAGTGAAGGAATAGCACCTGTGCTAAGTGTGCTGACCTAGTTTATTGGAGTATCGGAAAGTCGATATAGTGTATATGATTAGGATAGGGCACTAGATGAGTTCCTTTTAATGGTAGTTATTATCCACTTGGCAGCACCACTCTTTCTAGCATTTCTATACAGATCAGGTGTTGTCTGATAACGATTCTGTTTTATTTTCTGAGGAGCTAGCGAAAGGATCCAGCTCTTTGGTGTACGGACTAGTATTGTTTTGATGTATATGCTGCGTCGATCTGTAGGTGATGATTATGCCGTGTGTGCGTGGCGTATTTAGCCGTTACGGGTTTAAGAGACGCGTTTGCGTGCGTTTGAGAGGGGATTCTAGATGACCTTTCTATTTGGAATGCTGAGTTATCTCGTGTGTTGGACCTAGAATAAGATTGTGAGCGAGATAAATCGTATGTATCTCCGGCGGAGTTGGTTTATTATGTGATGTCGACCGCCTTGCGGGCGCCGTCAAAACCGACTCAGGCCGAGCGCGCGGGGGAAGAGATGAGTCATCCTTGACCTGTTACCACCTGAGTGTAATCTGGTAGACTGTGGAGCACGATTGTTGTACTGTTGTTCATTGTGAGCACGTTAGAGTGTATAGTGGTATTTTTCTAAGAAAGAACGCACACCATATTGATGTGGATGAATACGAACAAGATCAATATGATGAATAATAATAAGATAATAATAATAATTGGAGATAATAATAATAATAATAATAATATAATTAATATATGAAAAAAAGTTATATGAATAATAATAATAAATATTAGATAGGGATGTTCTAAAACAATTGAATACGAAGGTAAGTTAATAGAGATGATTTAAGTTATTGTTTTTTTTATTATTGAATTAATCTAAAATATATAGCAGGTACGGTACATCAATGATATATTAGTGATAAAGTATTTATATTATAGTAGGATATATATATGTAATAGTAATATAGATAATAATATATAGGCTATATATAATATATATATATATATATATATAATATATATTAAGTATATATAACACAGAGTAACCCCTTATATATCCCAGTGCGAGCCAAGTCCGGACGCCGTCATTCAGGGGAAGGTAAGACTCTCTTGCTTGCCTGGTGTGTACTAAATTTTTAATAGAATTTGGATGTATTCGATACCGTATCGGGGATGCAGTCAACCTCAATTTATATAGATCTTTAAATGTCATAGGTAAGGAGTCGTTGTTCCTTTATACTGTAGTTATGTATGTGTTGTGGGTTGATATTCAATTATGAGATTATCCTATTCATCTGTGTTAAAAAGCTACGTATGAAGAGCGTAGGTTCCCCTCTGTTTCTGTCATATATGTTTTTAAGTAGGCCGCATGGCAGTAGCATCTTTACTGTTATCAGAATCAAAGTGCTGCTTGATTGTAGACTAATCGCGCTCTGTGGCCGATCATTCAGAAATTTTCCAATCCCATATCTTTCTTTTTCTCCATCTTCTTGCATATTTATTTCTATGATCTTATTTTGCATGAATTTTCGATTCCATAATTCCATAAATGTCTTATGTAGGTTTTATACACTTAACTTAACCCTTAGATTTCAACATATTCACTCATATATACCCCATTAGAACAGTGGTATATAAGAGCTGTTTTAGTGTTTTTAGAGAGTCGTAGAGCCATGAATGGATTTGTAAGGAGAGACCGATATATCTGAATGGAGATGAAAGCTATTCGTAACGACATTGTCGGCTCCTTCGTTCAGATTCATCTGTTACTATGTATCCTAAGGAAAACGTTCCTGTGTTTCAGGTATCATGGTATTTGATACCTTCTCAGCTCGAGAAGATTAGCAGACTAAGTTCGTCGTGAGCTCAGCAGGATACTAAGGTAATCGTGTCATGGTGCACAGAGAATGGCTGATAAGTAGTCGATAAAGTTAGGCTATTCTACACATAGTCACCGTGTTACAAAAGCGGGCTAGCTGAGCTATAATTATGTAGATGTGATGGTACATGCTTGACGTGGGAGATCGTGAATGACGTATCAAGATAGCAGATGCTAGATGTGGTTTTGGGACCGACCACACGATGGATCATTTTAGATAAGTTAGACAAAATCAGTGTTATGTCGCGGCCTAGCTAGAATTCATACTATCGGCAGCGTCACTGTGACATACATGTCTTCGGCGTATGCACAAGGATAGTCCTTCCGCTAATGGTTTGGCTCGTCCGCTACAACCTATTTAAGCACAAGCTTTGGCATGAGACGTAAACAGTGGTGCTACTAATCATTTCTCTTAGTTAATTTCCCCCCTTCCGAGACTTCTAGTTTCGAGAGATTTCTGGCAGATGAAGAAATCCTTTTATCTCATGCAGCTTAAAGGTATGACCGAGAGTCATCTTGAGCCTTTTGGGATTGATCCTGGAAGCTCTGTTTTCCATTGTGAACTTTAATTACAATATATTCTGTGAAACAAATCACAGACATTAGGTGTAAAAGTCACAAATACTATTCCAAAATGTTTCGTTATGTGATATCTGCTGATACGGTCGCTGCTTTTTTAACAGTCTAAATTTAGTTCGGGGTTGTATATACGACGGATCTAAGTTCCTCCTGTCTGAAGCACCGTTCATGCTTAATAGCCCCCTCGTATCTGCTAAAAGCCGTACAACGAACGACGGCGGGCAACAAAAATATACGGTTTGTTACCAACGATTTTGATACTAGCTTATACCTCGGGAGAACAGGGATGTATAATTCCTGTGGTGGGAGTATACATACATAAGCCACACCGAAATAATCTGTTTCCATCTTGGTGCTATATAATCAGGATGCTCTAGGAAACAATCTCTACCCTATACGTTTCTAGGAATACCGGAAGGAAACTGCTTGGTTTCTGTACAAAAAGGATAAAAAGATGAATAATCAAGAATAATATACTTGTTTCTAACAGTTTAGTTGGGTGATAGTAATAACGTCGAGAAGGCTCTCGAGTCTACGGGAGCGTCCATATCAGGCGGCCTCGGCCGCTTATGACGCGAAACTTTATCTTTGCAGTTCGTGCGACTCTATATTTCATTGCACGATTTCCGCTGGATGGTTTATGATTCAAGGTCGTTTTCATCCAGATTCCCAACTAGTTACAGGTGACACTTCACCAGTCATGTTGTTATGTCCTCGTCTACACGTTCACGATTGCCAGATATGACACGTATAATATCATATCCTGCATTCTATATGGATGGTTTCCTGCAACTATATAGTTTATTCAGTCGTGTAATCGATAATCGAGCTTAGATATCGTAGTACCTGTATAGAATCTTTTTTTCCCTTTCTCACCAGTCTGATGAACATGCCAATATTGGCGACCATCCATGATACAGATATACCACTTTCTTCATGTTAACCTTATCCAGGGTAAGCCAATTCAATTCATTCAAATCTCTCAACTGTACATCTACATGGAGCTGTCTAAGTTCTACAAACGCATCCCCGTTAACTGTCCTATACTCGTTACAAGGTACTTCAGTATACCCGTCAGGTTGTAAATATTTTCGAATCTTAAACTTACGCTCGCCTCCATTCCTTGCATGTTCTATATAATGTCCCATATAAAATTCCATAAAAGTTAACCATTTAATCCCAGCAAACGAATAGTGGCCATCGTCTTCTCTACTGATGTGAGCGATAGACTTTTCTTTCATATAATGCATTTTAAACACCTTGAAACATAAAGCTGCAATGGTACTACATTCGTTCAAACAATCTATTTTAAAATGTGTTCTAAACATATTCCTGAACTTTTCAAAACTCTGTCTTAAAATCTTTACATCTTGTTTACAGTATTTCACACATTCAGCTTTTATATCATAGTCACGATTCTCAAAAGTTTTATACCATGCATCAAATTCACGTTTTCATTCTATCGACTTCGAATACAGCCCTCTCTGGAATATCCCCCTTGTAATTTATATTTGCTAAAGTTAGAAACCTGTAGGGGAAGAACCCTTTTGCTATATCCCCCTTAATCCCCATACATTGAGGCAGCTTTTTCAAAGCACAAGGCATGTATAACAGTGTATCTTTAAAGGAAATGTTATTGTTAGATGACATGGTAATAATTTTATTTCCTCTTTTAACGGGGTTGCTAGAAATAGAGGTCTCATGCGTTCTACCTAACAGTTTCGCATACACAAACTGTGTATCGAATTTTGACCCATTATGGGCAGCTACTATTATATCGTCATTCTTATGAGTTTCAGAGAAATTGAATAAATAATTAATCATTTTATCAACAGGACATTTTTCATATTCTTGTAGTTTCTAAATCCAGATGGAAAATTTCAGTTCTTTGTGTTCCACATGTCTCACACTGTTCTGTTTCTTTTTCACTGCATTTGTAACATACTAACATGGTTACAGCTAGATAAGGAACCATATCCATCATTGATCTCCCTGTAGCATCTACCCTGGCATTATGATTATATGTTTCTAAATCGTAGTAAAACGTAAATACGTTTTTACCTTCTGTTGTTTTCTCTTTTATTTTTTTCATATAACATTTATGTGGACCAGTTTCAACAGGATCATACTTTTCATAGCACACATTACACTTTATATGTTTACAGTCATGGTTATGATTTCCGTATTTATCAGCTATTTTACTTTCATCACATTTATCACAGATCTTGACTTTCCTGCAAATTTCCCCTTTATGATAGTTGTAACATTCTTCATTATAAAATTCCCTATTACAATCCTTACAATATCTCCTAGGGCAGCGACATTTTCCACGTTTCCTTTACAAAGATGTGTGAGGCATTGAGAACAGCGATACTCGGGACACTCGGTTGATATATGTTTATGATAATCATCAATAAAAATGTAACATAGCTGACAGAAAATAGGTGAAGTATTTTTACGACATTCTACACTACCTATCGTGGACTTAATTGTATGTTTAGGAAGAGGGTAGTAGTAATGGGTAGTTTTAAAATCAAAACCTATTACATATAAAGGTTTTTTACGGTCCTGTTCGCGAGGTAAATACATTACATGGAATTTTTCATCTGGATCGTTACGGTATACATATATTCTACATTGTAGCACCCGTTCAATTATCTCGAACTTAGCAGCACCTAAGGGTTCATTATATTTTAATCCGCAAGCGTTAGCTATTTGTACACCTAACCCATGTATAGTCGAAGGCCTATAGGAGCTTATCACATGAGGCGTTAGACGGTTAGGGTTTCTTTGTTCTTCCTGAAATAATTTATAACAACAAGCAATTGCTCTAAATCCACAACCTCCCTCGTATTCGGTATCGTTATCATTACTTATTCTTAGCTGTACAGTATTCAATTTTTCTTTAAGGAAATTAACTTTGAAAGGTATAATAGGACCATTACCTTCAACATCATGCGCTACCTGTACTTCAACAATGAAATCACTGAATGTAGCTTTATCCCCTGACTGAAAAGCTGTTATTAAACGACCTGTCAAGTAAGAAACCAAATCCTCTCTATCCATTTCAGCGTATGGGAATATTCACATGGTACTCATTCCGTCCCCCGTCATTGAATGTAAACCATACACGGATTCTAGCTTCTCTATGTGACACATCATTTCTTAAATGTAATATAATATCATTGATGACTCTCATGAAAGAATCCCCTATATCCCTACCTTGCTTGAAAACCCTAGCTTCATCAACCCGGACCCTATATTTGTGTGTATCGATAACCTCAGAATTCTTCGTATATGCAGCTCTCGTTACATCTATTAGTTCAGCTGTGAATTCAGACCTCCCTATTACTACCCATTAACAATCAGTTAAAAACTTTTTCGGTTATCATCTTTCGGCATCGGCCCTACGAACATCGCCAGTTTTCGTTTTTTCCTCCTCTGTGAAAAAAGAGAATAAACATATGTTATACTATATATATATATATAGTATTATATATATATATATATATATATAATATATATATATTATATATATATATATATATATATTATATATATATTAATATATATATATATATATATAATATATATAGTATATATATTATATATATATATTATTATATTAGTATATATATATATATAAAAACTACACTGTAATTACATATATCAGATAATCAGCTGACGTTGAATAATTATACATAACACATACCTCTGTGTTAGGATGGGGCATATTAATCGGTAGCATGGGGTAAGGGGTTAACAGCAGATGTTTGAGGGTCTTTTGTACTCATCGATCATCCATCGATGTAGACACACGACTCATCATGGACAGCGGGTCATCGGGTTTTGAACAGTCTCAATCATCAAATACAGTATTAAACATTGGAAGCTGCTCCTATATCGATCCTCGTTGCATGACGTTATTTAAACGGCTTCAGACCTCTTTTTGCTTCATTTAATATCGACATGACGTTTTATCCTTGATTCTCTGTTAAGATAATCAATTAAAAACATATATAATATTATATATATTAATACTTATATCATATATATATATATATATATATATAATATATATTATATAATATATATATATATATATATATATATATATATTATATATATATATATATATATAATATATATAATATATATACTATGTAACAGTATTAAATATACTTATTGAAGGAATGAAAATGTAAAATGAAACTTACCCCTCCTTTTGATTTCGATATGTATGTTATTGGTTTCCATCGGCGTTGTGGAGGTTGTGGCGGTGTAGATACAGATGCGGTCACAGATCCACCCGATGATTCTTTACATCCTGATTTAGCTGAAGATTCAGAGGGTTGTTGAATAGAGTTCTTAGCATCTTTTGGTTTATTACACTGTATACCACCCCCGCTCTGATTCTGCATCGTTCTTCTAAGGGCTTGTATTTTACGTCTCTCTGCTTTAGAAACAAGTTTAGGACGATTCGTATTTGAAACCTCTATAGATTCAGATACCTTCAGGGTTGTTGTTGTTGTTCATTTGTTGTTGAAGGGGATTGCTGGTATCTTCAGGAACACGGTCTTTACATTCATCCTCGGTTTGATTTTGTACAGCTCTTCTAGATGTCTGTATTCTACGTCTTTCCGCTTTCGATATAAGTCTAGGCTGCTTGTTCAGGTCATCATTACTACCATTGCCATAGCCTCCACAACCTCCACCTCTTCCTGAGAGTCCTGATTCTCCATTCATATGACAGCATGGATTGAACTGTAATATTTTTACAAGTGTTTTAAATAACAGTAATACAATTTGTTTTAAGAACTTGTAAAATAATTTTTTTTTTTTTAAATATTTTTTAAAAATAATTTTTAAAAATATTTTTTCAAAAATAATTTTTCGAAAAATATTTTTAAAAATTATTTTTTAAAAAAATTATTTTTTAAAAATATTTTTAAAAAGAAACAATAATTTTATTTTAAAAGTGAAAATAAAATTAGAATAAATTAAAATATTTTAAAATAACTTACAGCTAAAAGTTTGAAAAGATTTTCGGAAAATAAAAACATTTCGAATATACGACCCATTTTTTCTTCTAAAAACTGATGACTCTTCACACTTCAAAAACTGCAACAAGAATGAAAAAATTATTATTATTATTATTATTATTATTATTTCCACTGATACAGATTCTAGAAACATTATTATTATTATTATTATTATTATTATTATTATTATTATTATTATTATTATTATTATTATTACCTAAGGAAAATATATAGATGACTACACATGTACTAGAACCTTGTTAAACTAACTCTTCAATCTAATTCCCAGAGAAGATAAAGGTTGTATAACATTACGCAATACCTTTAACTCCGCCTCTACTGATAATGACTTAGATATACAATTCTATGTAGCCATGTTTCGATATACATACATATATATATATATATATATATATATATATATATATATATATATATATATATATATATATATATATATATATATATATATATATATATATATATATATATATATATATATATATATATATGTTTTTTAAAAAATGAAAACATTTCTATCTTAATGTTTAAAGAGTATGGATGTGTGTAAATTCTTATTCCGCAGTCCTTCCACATGTCTTGTCACAGGCCCTACGGGTTGTGGAAAAACATTCCTGTTGTTAAATATTCTAAGAGAAATAGAGATTTTCGAACAGGAACCAGTAAAAATAATATGGTGTTACAATGTTTATCAGGAAAAATTTAATACATATAAAGATCTGATTCAGTTTCATGAAGGAATTTACGATGTTAAATCCTTGGATAATATACAAGGTCATAAAAATGTTATTATACTAGATGATTTAAAGCATAAATTTAATATGAAGAAATAGCTGAAACGCTTCTACTGTATCATATTCTTATCATTTAAATATTTCAGTGTTTTTTATCACCCAGAACATTTTTCATCAGCATCTAGGGAATATAATTGAGAGATGTATCTTTAAACACTAATTCTGTTGTTGTTTCGGTCAACGTCGTGACTTAAGCCAGGATTAAATGTGTTAGCTACGTCAGCATGTTTCCACATTCTGCGACGTAAAAAGACTTATTTAAAGGTTCAATATTAAAGAAGTTACTTCGAAAACTATGGCTTACTTTTATATGTCGTGAAACTTTCCATCCCTAAAAACACCGTATCAGCAATTCCTATTCGAGTCAAGACTATCACATTCTCACTTATCGAGATTAGAGACTATTTACATTCCCGCATTAATGTTGGTTGAACAAACGAATATTTACATGTCTATAAAAAACTATAACAACTAAATGAAAAAGAGAAAGAAAGGAATGATTTTAAAAGTACATGCTTTATCCGGTGTGTAAGCGAAATATGCTTAAATCTTATAAAAAGAATTCTCTACCTATAAAATCTAAACAGAAAGCTAAGCTGCGTCGCCACAGCAACATCGTTCGTACACTCGTTAGGAAAACGAAGAATAAGAATTTCAATAAGAAAAAGAAATTTACTTCAGAAAGGCGGAGTTGTATTTCCTACCTTTTATTGTTCTCAATCGTATCACCAATCTTAACTAAATTAGTAACGGGGGAGTGAAGTGTAGATAAAATATGAAGAAAGCCGTAGTTCTTCCTTTCGAGATGTATCAAAAGCTTCAGAATATTTCCTTACAGTCAACACCCTCTACAGCGTTGAGTCTAACATCTCAATCTCAACCTATACCAACCACTTTACAAGATCCACGAATAGAACAATTATGTATTATCGAGAAGGATTTAAATGTAATTTTAAATTCACGAATAGGGTTAGATGAAAAGAGAGTGAAATACCAAACTGTTTTACAGAGATTATTAGATTTAAAGGATAAATACACCAGTACTGATTATACAACGGGTTCCATAAACGATGTCTCTCATAAGAAGAATGACGAAGACATCGTTAATGAAAAAATTGAGGAAACTAATAAAAAGAAAGACTTTAAAACAGTAATAGAGGGTTGTCTGCCTATCTCGATTAAAAACAGAGGTATAGCATTATATAATATTTTAAAAGAACAATTAATATGGGATGACCTAGGTCAAATCGTAATCAACGGTTCAGTTGTAGAGGGATCTAATATTGTAGATTTAGTATCTGATTTATCACGTGATTGGAAGAAACAACCCGTAACAGGATGGAGTCAAATCAGATATGAACTTCAAGCTGTAAATTTCCCAAGAAGTTTAATTCAAAATAAACAAAGATTAAACGACCTAGATAATATTCCTTCCTCCTCGTCCCTTTCCCCCTCTAATGTAAGGATGGTAGAACCATCAGGTACTCCTCAAAACATAATAAACACAGCGGAAAACTAGACAACCCTTTACCTTCAACCTCGAAAACTGCCGAAAAAAGCTGATATATCACGTATATGGCTTCGAATGTAGATAACAACAACCCTGAATGATTTATTTCATCTCGAAATTGTTTGAAAAAAAAACTATTGGTATTCCTAAATATCAGATCAACCACTAACCCTAAATTGTTTAGTTTCAGCATGTCGTTGAGGTCTGATTGATAGGTTCATTTCCGACTCCGCGCCCTATTTGTTCTTCAATCGTTACTACTAAAAGTAATGACACTGTGAAACAAACTTCAATTACCTCAGCTTACATTACTTAAAAATGCTCTCTCCAGTATCAAAAATCTGTCGTTTTAAACGATCATAACAACATAGGCGAAATCGATCCATCCCTAAAGGAGCAGCATTTCCTTTATGTTTCCGTAGGAAACAACGGCTAACCGAACATATAATCCACCAATGTATACGCCTTTACCAAATATTCAACAACTAAAGACCTATATATCATGTTCATTATGAGGATCATCTACAAACTCATTAAAAGACGCGGATGTATCAAGATGGAAAGAGGTCGCTCACCTTCATCGGTTTCATCAACGGTAGGTCGACCCGGGAAATAGCTGTTTCTGGAGGTTGTCTGACACCGGACACCAAAACGTCTTACCTTTGTTTCGCTCTTCATAACAATATCGAAACGCCCACGCACCAGAACCGCAACTAACACAACCATAACGTAGGTGCAATAAGCAACTCCGGATGAGCGAGGAACCGCCAATTACAGCGTAATCTAATCAGAAGACTCTACCCTCAAAAGAGCATTTTACTCGTCATAGCTCCCGCGATGCGCTGAAAGCCAACTATTAGCTATAGTTATATAAACATGCATTATACTCGTACACGTAAGATACGAGAAGAAACTTATTGGTTAATATTTTAGGACCGGACCTTATCTGTACATTCTCCAAAACGTTATAGACTGCTGACGACTGTAATTTCTTAAAGCTAGCCATGTTTCAATGCCTCACAAACCTTTACACTGTAATGTCTTGGACAATCATAGATGTCAGGGAAAAAAATTCACAATAGCTCTATACCGCCACATGAAGAAAGGTCAAAACCGAGAAATCATAAAACCCGAGAACCTCTACATATTACAGACTAAAGATCATGCTATAAACATATATGACAACGTCCTCCACGGCACAGAGACGAAGCCTCACCGTCACTCAGAACACAGCTATCAATACTACTAGACAACAAACACAACTTCTACAACCAATATTCTTCCCCGGTACCTAAATAATTTACACTTATTTTGTTGTAACATATTCTCTTGTATTATCTATATACTAGTGTACTAGACTATACATAACTCACTATCATATACTAGCATCAACACGTCATAAATAAAACAATGAATCACGTAGCTAATATATATACCTTTAGTAGTTAACACTCATAATACTCACTACGCACTACATCATACATGTCCACTTACATATAGTAAGCACCTATATATATAACTCAACATCATAACCACAGCCATCAACAATACTAACATCACTTAAGTGACCCAACCCACCCATACAACCCGCAACGCTATAACCAATAGATAATGATACTATCCTACATATAGATTAGACCATATCATATTATAATTCACTATCACATTAATATATAATACCCAACAACTATATATATACTATACTATAGTGATATATATACTTAACTATCATATGATATATATTAAAAACAGACCACACTGCTTTCTGTAAAAGATGATCTAAAATAATCTTGTATTGAGCACAATAATAACTTCGAAACAATATGTCAAGTTAAAACAAGAAATAATTCTTGCGCTGACCTGCGCACATACGAACCTGGCGCTGATCATGTTACTGAGCTTGTTCCGCGGTGAGACTGCGAGTGTGAACCCTACTACACAAGAATACACGCCAAAACGAACCCCAACCATATAGATTAGTCAACCCAATCAAAAACACACTACATACCTAATAATAAAACTACTAGCCTACAACAATCTAACAATATATACCAATATATCATACCGTATTATATAATATTATTATATATATATATATATATATATATATACTTATATATATATTCCAGTATTTATATTCAGTGAATAATAATATGGGACGCTAAAGCGACGGTTGACAAATATTACTTCGACTTGAAAGAGCCATACAGTTATGGAGGTTTCACCAGGTTTGCTTCAAAGTTTCCAAACACTGAGAAAAAACAGTTGAAAAAATATTTAGAAGGCGAAGAAGCTTTTACTTTACATAAACCTATCCGTCGAAAATTTCCCACCCGAAAAACCATAGCTCACCATCTCGATAATGTCTGGCAGTTAGATTTAACGGAAAAATGATTAAGTACAGTTCTTATAATGATGGTTATCAATACATTCTTTTTACTATTGATGTGTACTCTAGATACTTATGGTTAAAACCTTTAAAAGATAAAAAATCCGCTACAGTGGCTGTAGCTGTGAGAGAAATTATAAATGACGATGACAGATATCCAAAATTGATTTGTACGGATAAGGGGTCCGAATTTTTGGGTAGAGAGTTTCAAGAAATTATTACTGAATACAATATAACATATTTTAACATATTTTCGGTAAATAAAGCTGCTTTTGTAGAAAGAGTTCAGCGTACAATCAAAGAACGAATGCATAGATATTTTACTAAAATGAATACTTTTAAATATATATTGATATATTGGACGATTTAGCTTATTCTTACAATAGATCTTTTCATAGAACTATAAAACACACACCTATAGAAATGTTAAAGATAAAACCTGTGGTAGAACTGAAACGTAAAGTTTGTAAAATTAAAGATAAATCAGGGATAAAAGTGAATGATTACGTAAGAGTTTCTAGATCTGACGACAAGTTTAGAAAAGGATATGAAGCGGGTTGGTCTAGAGAAGTTTTTAAAGTGTATGTTATTCGTGATTTTCCAGATGAAAAGCTTAAATTATATTATCTTAAAGACCTAGATGGAGAACCTGTAAAAGGAGGTTTTTATAAACAAGAAATACAGAAAATACGGTTTAACCCTGAAACTAATTTGTATAAAATAGAAAAAATATTAGGTTCAAAGGGGAAAGGTAAAAATAAACAGTATCTGGTGAAATGGATAGGTTACCCTGACAAGTTTAACTCTTATATAAAAGCGTCTGAAATTATAAAACATTAATCAGTTGATATTACAATCATGACAGAGTCGGATCATTTCTATTTAACATTGCCTTCATCGGCATCGCAGGATTTACATCCTGATAATAAAGTTTCGGATTTCACTACAGAGCTAATGAATCCTCTACAGCTCGACAGAGATCTCTATGAGATAGGATTATGTGAAATGATATTAGATGTTAATATAGAGAATGTTCCTCAAGCTCGTCATTGGTTAATGGTATATAGATCTGCAGACTATGTTAAATCTATATTAAAAATAAAAAACACATCCGATTTAAAACGTACAACAATTAAAGGTTCGGAATATTTCTATGAAAAATTCGTTCTAAGACGGGGATATTACCGCTCAATCCATGACATCCATAGTTATTTTAAACACCCAGTTTGCTGTAAGTAAGATATGTAAAGATTTAATATACATTATTAATAACTACCCAGGGGAAGACAGAGTATTAATCACTTTAAGATCAACAACAGGAATGAATTTGAGAGACCCTGAAGTATTCATCCTTAAACGTTCAGATTGGTTTCGGAAATGTGTACATGAACACGAAGCTGTAATAGAACATTCTACTGTTCTAAATAGATATAATGGAAATAATGAACCTTCTCTTGCTCTGAACAACAGTCTTAACGACTCAGACTTATCTCTCAATTATATATGC
>JABUQX010034923.1:0-7500 GCA_015478945.1 Trachelipus rathkii
TATATATAATATATTATATATATATATATATATATAGTTATATATATATAATATATTATATATATATCATATAAATTTTATTTTACAAAAATAACATAGTAATATAGTGGAAAATCCCATAAGTTAATCATATAATAATTAATATATATTATTAATATAATAAATAAATAATAATATAAATAATATAATAGTAATAATTATATAATATATAATAATATTAATAATTGATATGCATAAAAATATACAAGATATACTATAATAGATATAATTACATAAATGTAAAATCTATGATATTAGTATTAAATACATTATACTTAGTCACTATATATATTAATCATTTAATATGTGCAATATACCTTAACAACTAATAATAAATTGGATCTTAATTTATAAATTAAGTATAATTATTGAATGCGAGTTGTTAGACTAATAATATAATAAATAAATAATATATACTAATAAATAATTAAATTAATTATAAACATATTAATAAATAATTAATTAATAATAATAATAATAGATTTATTTTTAATAATAATAATTAATTAATTAATATATTAATTTGCACGCTTTTTACGGTTTTAAAATTATATAAATAAATTATAATAATAATAATAAGATAAGTTTGCGTGTGAATAACTAAAGCTTCCAATAAGAAAAATTAAATAAGTATGAGTTCAAATATAATTTCTTTCTCACTTCATTGTTTCTTCATTATATTATCTATTTTTTAGCTAATTCAAAATAACAAACCTACAGAGCATTTAAATTCAAGTTATGCAAAGTATACATATATTTATAATTAAACTAGTTATATATATGAGCGTAATTCATTTACTGATTATAATGTATTTTTATTACATTTATTTAATTATTATTAATATTTTTATGTACAGATTTAATTATTATTTATTTATCATATATTTAATTAATTGTTATTCTTTATTTAATTATATTTAAATTTAATTATTTATTATTATTTATTATTTAATTATATTATATATTTTATTATTATTATTTTAATATTTATTTAATTATTATTAATATATATATTATTAATTAATTTATAATTTATTATACGATATATATATATATTATTATTAATTTAATTTAAATTATTATTATATTATTATATTATGATTATGATTATGATTATATTATGAATATTTAATTAATTATTATATTATTATATTATTATTATTTATATTATTATTTAATTATAATTTTCATTATTATTATTATTATATATTATAATTATATTATAATTTTATAATTTATGCATTATATCATACAAATTATCATCTTATAAATAATGTCATGTAAAGTTTATTTGATGACAGTGAGATTATTATCCGTATTAAGGAGGTTAATAATTTGATATATTACACTAATTTCGTATGTTAATTTAATTTAGTAAATAGCGGTGAAATAGTAATAACTGAAGTGCTATTCTGAGAGTAGTGAGTTTATGAGTAAAGGTAGTTATTTATGAGCGTAGGCGGATATAATTATAGAGGTAAATAGGTAGGGTGAGGTTGGTCCTACCCGTGTTTGAGGGTAGGGGTGTCCGTATTAAGATAGGTAGGAAAGGTGATGTTATAAGTGAGGTGGAATATGAGGGGGTGTTAGGATAATAGCTAGTGATATAACTTTTTTGAAAGGAACGCTGGAAGCAAGCAGGTAAAGAAGTGTGTGCGAACGTGTGTCATCTTAATATATGTGCGCAACTGATCTAATATAAAAGGTAGTATAAAAAAATGATAATAAAAATAAAAAAAAAGATAAATAAGGGAAGTTATGTATATAATATTATTTTGGATATAAAGGTGAGTACTTTATTAGCACTATATATATGAGGTTTACTTTTTTCACTTTTATGTTTTTTTTATAATTCACCTATACTTATGGATTCACTGTATAAATATATAATAAAGATAATTCTTTTAATTTTAGTAGAAATATTTAGCTATAAATTATATAATAATATAATATCATTTGAGTGTATATATATATTTATATTATTATATATATATATATATTAATATATATACTATATCATATTTATAATATAATATATATTATATACTATATATCATTTATACAGTGGATCAAATCCTCTACTAGTATTTAGCTTTTTTGTTTTTATTTTTATTTTTTGTCTTAAGATCTGTCATAGCAGCCTGAATGTCCCTGATCTCCTTCGTAAATATATATATATATATATAAAAAAAAAAGATAAACTAAGACGTAAAGAATCCACTATCAAATTTGGATTATCCTATTCCACTCTAATTGACTGTGAATTTCTGACCGCTTTTATTTTATTAGTCTTTTTTGTCTTGAACTCAGGATAAGAAGTGAGCTGAATGTACCTGTCTAATTTGAAAATAATATAATAAAAATAAGATAATTGAAGTGAGTAAAGAATAACCTCATAAAAACCGATTCTAACTCTAATCTACTCAGAAATAAAACAAGAATGGTCACTAACGCTAAAAATTGCTTATGCAAACCATTCAATTAATAATGTGAGCAGTAACTTTGGTTATTAATTAAATTATATAGAATATATAAAATACTTTCATTCGAAAGATAGATACGAAAATATTCACAATGGCAAAAACTCTCTTTTACTGCATACGTGTATTCTGTCCTCGTGCTCTCTCTATACTCCGGCGTTACTGTGTGCCCTCTCGAGAGTGTTGGGTATGTATTGCTGGGTGATTAGTCACGAGCCGGTCTATAGTAAGTCACTCAGGCCTTCTGTGTACGATGTGGACTCTCACTGATATGAGAGCGCGAGTAAGGATATATATATATTATATTACTCTCACTCATATATAATATATATATTATGATATATTAGTATATTATAATATATATATCCCTTAGTATATATATATATATAATATATATATATATTATATTATATATATATATTATATAGTAGTATATAGTTATAATTATATATAATATAATTATATATAGTATATTATATATATATATATATAGATATATATATATAATAAAATCAAATTATATCTCAATTATATTAATTCACGTAGTTACGTGCTAATTAAAAACAATGGTTTCTTGTTATTCAAAATCAAATTTCTTGGATTAACTAAAGTATTTCAAGAGTTTAGTTTTGGGTTTATTGAATTTTAATCTTTTGGGTATCTGAAATTTAAGAACAAACAAATGTTTATTTTTAATTTTTTTTATTAAATAAAACGTGTTTTATTAGATTCTTAGGAAAAATACCATCCTCTTGAAAAAAAAAAATTAAATTCGCGATTGTGTATAGTGTACACACTGTCTAAAAATTTTTAACTGCTATTTCGGATGAGCGGAGACGTCACGTTTTTAAAATTATTGAAAATATCATTTCTCAATGGCAACGATTCTTATACTTTTTGTTTTTATTTTAAATTATCTTTTAATTTATTATGGTAATTATTTTCTTTAATATATGGCCCAATTTTCGCTAAAAAATAAGAGAATTTTTATCATAACTATGAAATTCTGTGATAGAAAAGTTAATGCGTTTCTATAATGGTGACTAGGGTAGTCCGAGGTGTATGGGATGCTCTTTTATATATATACTATATATATTATACTAGTATATATATATATATAATATATACTAATATATATATTATTATTATATATTATAATTAATATATATAGTATTATTATAATATATAATAATATATATATATTATATATATATATATATATATATAAGTATATTTTGGTTCAGCCTTCGAATTACAGTGACAGCCTGTAAGCTAAAAAACATAAATAGCGTACATGAAAAACTGAATACATTTTTTGAAATCAGCGAACATTTTTTTGCAGGAAAGTAAATATGAAATAAAATGAAGTGCGAATGAATGATAAAAAAAAATAAAAACTAATAAATATTTGATGTACGACAATCGTGTTCCTAGATTTCTGACACCGGTGATCCCAATTTACTTAGGGTCGACGAGACATTTGAAAATTAGATTGCATCAGATGGAATGAAAAACTTTCTTTCTTTATATATTAAGTGTATGGATGTGCACACAAGGGTATTCCACCCGTACCCCTCGTCACCCGTGGTGCACTGAATAATTTTTTAAAAATATATTAAACACTGTTATATTTTATGTTTAATTATGATTTATAAAATAATTATTTTAAAGTTATCATTCCAAAAATTGGGAAGGTTATAAAGAAAACGGAATATTTTGATGGTAACAATTCCTAATTATTTTCTTGGCAGTGCGTCTAAAGTGTTATTTTAATCTATTTTATTTAAAGGATGTATATGTAATAATTATAAATATTTTTTTTGTGTTTTTCTTTAGTAATCAAAATTTTCCCAGGTTTCCAAAAATGTATTCCCTTTTGTATGTAGATATAGTATTTTTTTTTTTAGATACAGGGGCACCTAATCTGGAGACCGACCCATATAGTATATAGTATGTTAGGTATATATAGTATATATATATATATATATATTATATATGATATATATGATATAAGTTATATATATATTATATATATATATAGTATATATATATATATATATATATATATACAGGAAGGGAGGAAGGGGAGGAGATTTTTCCCATATTGAACACTCTTTTGGACATATTGTCATATTAGACATCCATTCTATATAGTGCGTGTGTGTTGGAGTCGACAGTGCTCGTAGTGTGTGTGGTGTGTATATATCACTCTGAGAATTTGCGAATTTGTGTGAGAGTCTTGTCGTGTGTGCTCTCGCTCTCGCACTTCGACGTGATACATATTGGTCTGAGCGGCGCACTAGTTTAGAGTGTAGTGAGTGTGGAGTTCTGTGGATCAAGTTTCGCGTTTGTAGTGGTCATTGGCGCTTTTACTTTTACTGTGTGTGTGTGTGTGGTATATATATAATTATTTTTCGTCATCTCATCATATATTAAGTTATTAGATTTAAGGTCGTATACGATATATATATATCGATAGACTCTCTCACTCTCGTGTGTGACTCGTAAATCTGGTCTCTATGGCAGGTCTTTGCAGCGTTACTATAAGATTAGATGATATATAGTGTATCTATATTAATCATTATTATTATGAGCTGCGCTATTATTATTCACGTGTCAGAGCATGCATCTGTGTGTTTTTATTCGGATTGATTATTATTATTATGTTAAATTTTTTAATTATTTATTATTAAATTATTATTATTGTTATATAATTTATTATTATTAATTATTATTATTATGCTATTATATTATTTAATTTCTTTTATTGGTGGTTATGAATCTGAGTGTTTTTGCAAATATACTTTTAAATAACATACATTTGTTTGGAATATATATATATATGAGTAATATATAGTATATATATATAGTTATATATAAAGTATACTATTATATTTATATATAGATATATATATATATAGTTATATATATATATAATTTGTATATATATATATATATTATGAGTATATATATATATATAGTGATATAATAATATATATATATATATATAGTATATATGATTATAGTATAGGTATATATCAACGTATATTATATATACGTTAGTACTATCTGGTATAGTTACTATATATATAGTACGTTATATTATATATATATAGTAGTATAGTATATATATATATATATACTATATATATATAAGGTATATATATATCTATATAATATTATAGTATAAATAATATATATAATATATATATATATATATATATACGTTAGGTAGAATTTTCACTTTTCCTCTTTGGAAGCATTAGAATTTTTTTCGCTTTAAAAATACCTTTTTAAAAATTTTCTTCTATTTTGTTCGTTTTCTTTATCGACAGTTTCCTTGATTTACGAAATGTTCGTATTTCACTCCCTTTTCTCCCCCCCCTTTTTTTTTTTTTTCCCCCCCCTTCTTTTTTTAATCTCCCCCCCACTCCTCCCTTTTTTTTTTTTTTTAAACAGAGATTAATTGACGGTAATGAACGAGGAGAATCTACTGGTCTGTCCGGGAATTATATACCGGACAGTGGTTTCAGAAGAAGAAATTGGTTCGCCTCTTTTATAGGGGCTTGATTTTTTTGGTTCTTTTTATATACTTATATATAATATATTATATATATATATATATATATTATATATATATATATAATTATATATATATATTATATAATATATATATAATCTCACTATATATATATATATATATATAGTATATATATTAATATATATATACTTAATATAATATATATATTATATATTATATATAGTATATTATATATATATATTATTATATATATATATATATATATTCTCACATCGAAATTTCAGTTTTTGATGAAACTTAGTGCCAGGGTATTTTTTTTTTTTTTTTTTTGGTTAAAGCAATATTTATTTTATTATGAATCAATTATTCTATTGTTTTATCGCCATCAGGGGTCGAGAGTACGGGGCTTGGGAGGAGCCCCACGTAAGGGGAAATTGCCGTGTCGTATAATTTATAAAGTCTCTCTCTCTTCTTCCTCTCTCTTCCTGCTAATATATATATATATTATAATATATATATATATATAGTATATTAAATATATATATATATTATATAAATATAATATATTTATATATATTAGTATAGTAATATATACTATATATATATATATATATATATATATATATATCAGGCTATTGATGTAAATAGGAAAGCAATAATACTCAATAATAATGTAGCTACGGTAAGTGCTTCGTGTTACGGAATTAATTACGGCAATGGATCCAACCTAAGAAGGCGGGAATACAGTAGCGTCCATAGGATTCCACCTCATGAAAAATAGACACGATTGCATATTTTATTCAGGACTTTTATATACAACAGATACACGGTTACTAATAGGTGTTGAAAGTGGCACCTCCGTAAATCGGAGCCAACTTTAAGTAAAGAGGTTGCACTCACAACATAGGAGGAAGTCCGTGTGGGCACGGTGTTGGCAAAGGAGAATGAAATCTCATGCAAACAGGGAGCACCATTACCAGCATGTAATTTAAATTGTAATTGTGTGGCTGGGATTAAACCGGGTCACAATCTCCTCGGGCTTCCTATTTTCTACTGACCACTTGTTAACGGCCAGAACTAGCCTCATTCGTCCGAATCTGGGTTAGGAGTGCTTTGAGGATGTTACCCGTATGTAAATCTACGTCCGACTATGTGGTTTCAAGTTTGCGGACCCTCACTCGTTGGCATCTTTGCCTGGGGCGCAATCAAAGGTGTTGTATACGCCATCTAGGCTGATGGAACTATTATATATATATATTATATTAATAATATATATATTATATTTAGTGTTATATTAGTATAGTATTAATATGTTTGGTGAGTTATAAGTATATATTGATATCTATTATAGTATATGTATATTATATATTATTAGTAGGTGTTATATATTTATTAGTAGGTATGTTGTCAGTGATGGGGGATGTTTAGGTTGTGATATGG
>JABUQX010034923.1:20000-30000 GCA_015478945.1 Trachelipus rathkii
AAAAAAAATTAAAAAAAAAAAAACAAAAAAAAAACTAACAAACAGGAAACAATCAATTAGAGGATAGGAATCTTTGATAGTGGATTCTTACGTCTTTTAATTCTTTATTATATATATATATATATATATATATAATATATATATATATATATATTTATATTTATATATATATTATATAATATATATATATATTATGATTATAAAATATATATATATATATATATATATATATATATTTATATATATATAGATATATCTCGAAGGGAGACGCGGACCATTCAGTTCAGTCTCCGTACAAAACAAAAAAATAAAAAAAAAAGAATTAAGACGTTAAAGAATCCACTATCCCACTTATATAAATATTTATTAATATATACTTATATAGTATATAAATATATATACTTATATATATATATATATTATAATATATATATATAATATATATATATATATATATATATATATATATATATATATATATATATATTTATATATATAATAATATATTATATTAAGAGGTGGCATCGTTACTCAAAAAAGTGGTTCCGTTATTGTTACGGCGTTACTCGAAAAAAGTAGTTGCGTTATCGTTATTCCGTTTCTTTTGAAAGGAAAAGTAACGAAAGTGCGTTACTCCGTTACTCCGTTACTTTTGCTTTTTCAGATATGAACATTAATTACAGTATCTTAAGCAATTTATTGGTTTGTGTATATTAAATTTTCAACATTATCATTATTGTTAAAAAACATACCCTCATGTAAAGGACCCTTATATAGGAACTCAGGACTAGTCCCTTTGCATCCACCAACGATTGAATTGCACTAGCTACCTTCCTGCCATTCACACAACTTTCCTACTACAACTCTGCATCATCCGTTCCCTTTTCATTCCAACATATATACTAAATATTTAAACTCAGACACTGTTCCAGCTCTCACCATCTAACCATAACTTCACATCGAGGACTTTCCTCACTTACAACCATTAATCTTACTTCTTATCACGCTTACCTTCAACATCTTCTTTTACCACCACCCTTGCCAAATCTCTCTACCAATCCTCTCAAACTCTCTTAGATTCGCCACACAAAACCAAATTGTCCGCATATTCCCTTATTCCTTCTTTACTATATATATATATATATATATATATATACTATTGATATATATATTATATATATATATATATAATATATATATATATTGAGTATACTATATATTATATATATGACAAAGTTTACTTTACGCCCACACGGAACGGGGGCTCGGATCAAAAAAAAAATTCTCGTTGGCATCTATGATACATAAATAAATGTTCTGGGTCTAAATGATTTTGTTTTTTTTTTTACCTTTCTAGGGCAAATTAGTATAGTATAAAGATACTAGATAGCTATATGAGAGATGTGAATATATATATAAGTAAGGATAGTATATATGTAATTTAGATATAAGTATATATAGTAATATATATATGATATAATAACGTATAGATATATTATATGATTATGTAGAAGGTATTTACACGCAATGTAGAGGCTCGAGGCGGACGGAGGGGAAGAGCACAAGGGGAGAGGGAGGGACGTTTATCACAGTAACGCGTAGGGGAGGGTTCGGAGGAACCCCCGCGGAACGACCCAGAGAGAAATACGAAGAGCGGAGGTTCCAGAGAGAGCCTCCCGGAGGGTTGGGAAATAGTCGCATAACCCCGGTCGTCCCCCAGAAGCGAGAGACTCGACTCTTTTGCATCTTTGCGGTTTACCCTGGGGTACTTTTAGAACTGTAAAAGTATAGAGAGATAATAAGATAGGAATAGAGAGAGTATAGAATATAGATATAGACAGCGGAGAGAGAGAGAGATATAGTACGAGAGAGAGAGAGAGAGAGATTAACATTTTTTTTTCGTTATCTAATTTTTCTCTCTTTTCTTACCCTTGGTGACTGAGTCATTTAGAGTTTCTATACTTAGCTGTATATATATATATATAATTTATATATTATACTATATTAATAGTATCAACATGATATTTCATACGCTGATTCTAAAATGTTTTAGTTTTCTTGTACCTATCTTATTTTGGAGATATAAAAAAATTTAAAAAAAATAAAAAAAAAAAAATTTTCATTCTCAATACCGTCAATTCATCTACTATACCAGCCTGATTTACCTATTCCTTCAAACTTTTCTACGCTTTATCACAATTACCTCCTCCTTACGTAATTGACCTCATGCCAAAATATACTCTATTCCTCTATATATATATATATATGTACCAGTTTGAAATATCATTGTTATAAAAATACATCTTTGCTTAACAAACTACTCTGACGATATTAAAAAAGATTATTACAGTGTTTACCTCACACACACTCTAGTCTAACTAATACTCATCGCCATCAGTTCGACATAAGCACTCAATCCTTATTCAATTATTCTATGCAAATTCCCCTTTTTCTATTATATATATTATATAATATATTATATATATATTTATATACTATATATATATTTATATATAGATTATTATATATATATATATATATTTTTTTTTTTTTTATATATATGATCGGACTGAATGACAGTAGGTCCGTTGGTGAAACTATCTGGAGATTGTTTCTTTCCTTCCTTCCTTCCATTCCAATACCTGTAAAACGTAAAGTGCACAAATGTTTCTTTAATATTTCTAATATACTATTCGTGTCAACGTTCCCTTCCAACATCACTTTGATCCTCTTTCCAATTGAATTATTATTATTATTATTTTATTATTATTATTATTATTATTATCATTATTATTATCTATTATTATTATTATATTATTATTATCTATTATAAATGCAAACATTTTGATAAGTGGCTGAGTTACACGAATGTTCGAATATATTTACATTTTGAGTAAATTTTTAATGACATGTTCGCAGTTAACGACGCTAAAAATCAAACAGGACTAATAAATGTCGCTTCGGCGTCTGGATCTCCGTTTGTTTTCTTAAATCATTTTTTTTTATACTTGTGTCAATTGCTTTTTCATTAGGAATTATGTATGTAAGTGAAGCAGTGAATTGGTAAACATTATTTTAAATAAATATTATATATATATATATTATAATTATATATATTTATATTATATATTATATATATCATATATATATTATTTTATATATACTATTTTATATTATAATATATTTATATATATATATATATAGGATAATATTTATTATATTATATTATTATGGAAAGTATTATTTTGGCAATTTTTGTAAGAAGAGGGCAGAGTAAAAAAAAAGGAAATTGGATGGCGGACTGAATAGCTGAAAGTAATATATTGAAGAAAGAAATTGTTTGTAAAGTACCTTGTCATGAAGAGTCCTGAATGTTTGAAAGAATATGAAAGGATAAAGATTGAAGGATAGAATTAGGAAAGGGACCCTTAAGAAAGGAAGTTCGATGAGAGATTGCAATCCAAAAATGTTGCTATGAAAACGTGCTAAGCAATTATTTGACATATTTGGAAGGGTATTAATAAATGGATTATAAATCTGATGGAAAGATGTTGTTTCAGTGGTGGTAGGAGGTGATGCTGGAAAGATAAGACTGAAAAATTATATTAAATAGCTGATTAATGCCGGCATGGTTGATAAAGAAGAAGAGGAATATTTAAATGGGGTAAGATAAAAGAATATGGAATGTGTCACAGGAGAAAATCGACAGGTTCGGGTAGAAATTCTTCATGTTGGAGGTGTTAGTGTGGTAGAGTGGCCTGTGAGAGTATTTAAGTTTGTGCCGTATGAAGTAGGTAACCCAAGATTGGCAGTAAGCTCGTCTCTTGGTAGTGTATAAATATAAAAACCAAAATGACATGTATCAATTATAGAAGAATAAGTTTGAGTGTGGTGGGGTACGAAGAGATATTAATGAAAAAAAAAAAATTAAAAGAACACATTTATGAAAAACGGGTAACTTAGAAAAGGGTAGGATGTGTGTGGATTTGGTAGTCATTATGTAAGTCAATGAAGAAACAAGGGTCCATTTTTATGCTCCATTGACTTAGAGGTGTATGATGATAAAGAAGTTGTAGGAAATGCTTGGATATATTGTTAGATATATATTATATTGAGAAGGATAAAGTAGTTTAACGAGAAAGGTTTTGGAGGACTGCAGATGTTTCAAATTGGCGACTCTTGTATTGTACTAGAACGGCAGTGCTTGTGTTATGGCAAAAAAAGAATAAAAGTGAATTGTTTGAAGATTGTCACTGGGATAAATATCTGTGATTTACGGCAGAAATTATTTGTCGAGTTCAATTTGACTTGGAGTGGAGAAGAAACTGAATGTAAATCTGGAAAGATTAGCGATTCGAATGAAAGATAACAAAGAAGAAATAAAGCTGTGAACGAAGAGTTGAAATGGGAATGAGTGGAGAAAATATCGACCTTAGGTATTTGAGAAATTAAATTAATGAAATTTAAGACACGGACAAACTGTCGACCTAAGAGTGAAAGTGAGAAGGTTTGAAAGCATATTCGTTGACGCCTGTGTTGCATGAGTTAGAGACATCGACAACAAGGACGTAAATGGATGTTAAATTGGCTTTATTAGATCTTGAAAATTAAACCTTTACAAGAAATTAAAAAATTAGACAAATGTGCCGCATTTTATTTTTATTACCCTTTTTCTCTTTATATGGGACGATTATTCGTCATCGTCATCGGCAAAATCGGCATATTTTTTCTCAATCGTTATCGCCAATTTCTGCAGATTATTTTGTCGATTAAATGAGAAAATATTACACCAGAAACTGGAGAAAGATTGTTTCTGCATCATAATTTCAGAACTCTAAATTTAAAGTACTAGAATTTTGTATGTCTGTCCATGTACTCACATATTAAAACTTTTTAATATCAATCAGTTTTGAAGATACTTACTATATATTAAAATTACATAAAACATTAATCTAAAATAAAAGAAGCATAAATGGTCATTAAATTTATTTTGCTTCAAAACAAGACTGAAAATTATTATTATTATTATTATTATTATTATTATTATTATTATTATTATTATTATTATTATTATTATTATTATTATTATTATTATTATTTTTATTAATACTATTATTATTATTATTTTTATTGTATTATCTATTGATGAAATAATAATGTTTATCATCATTAATACTGTTAGTTTATTATTATTATATTATTATTATTATTATATTATTATTATATATTATTATTATTATTATCATTATTATTATTACCGCTTTGCACCTGCCAAAACTTATCCTGTCTAGTCGATACTTACCTGTGGCCATCTTGCTGGGACACCTCCCAGCTGCTGATTTCTGCTCCCGACTCAAATAGGGCTTCCTCGCTTGTTGGCAGGAGTGTTGGTCGGAGGATTATTGTGGTGCCAAACTGCGTAGCATAAAGCCGCTCCTTGGGATTTGGTCGTCGTCTTTTCGCCGGAGTCTGCACCAGGAGGTGGTACTGGCTCGGTTAAGAACTGGCGATGCTAATGTAGCACATAGGTACCTCATATTACGGGAGGATCCCACTACATGTCCTTTCTGCCATTCCCAGAGCCCACTTTCGGTACGACATTTTCTCGTGGGTTGTGAGGCTCTTACGGCTTCCAGAGACCGGTTTTTCCCCATGTTACACACCATACCTTTCCAATCCCGCCTCTCATTTATATTGTCTGAATCACTTCATTTCAACAATGACGCGATCTTTGCTTTCCTTCGTGAATGGACTCTACTCGATAAGATTTAATTCCTGAATTCCCATTTTCATGCGTTCAGTTTAGGAGTTACCCCTGTAGTTAGTTTTCTGACTCAGTATCGCCGCTTTTTTTGGTGCGCAGTGGTGGCTCCTGTACACTTACTCAAAAAAATAAATAAATAATAATAATTATTATTAATTATTATTATTATTTATTATTATTATTATTAGTTATTATTATTATTATTATTAATTATTATTATTAATTATTATTATTATTATTATTATTATATTATTATTATTATTATTATTATTATTATTATTATTATTATTATTATTATTATTATTATTATTATTATTATTATTATTATTATTATTATTATTATTATTATAAAAAAAGTAATATTAAAGCCAAAAATAAAATTTCAACACAATAAGTCACTTCATTTTGTCTTAAAAAACTCCAAAAAAAACAAAAAAAAAAAGAAAATATTACCATCCACAACTTCGCCAGTAGGGAAATCATATCCACTCCTCAGAATTGATGTCCTAAGTCCGAAAACTCTAAAGTAGGGGGCTTACAGGCATCCTGGAGGTTCAAAAGGTAAGTGTTTGCCAGGACTTCTCTCAGAGTCGCTTCTTCGGATTTTCTTTCCCTTTAAAAGTTAAGAAGAAAACAACGTTCCCATCAAGATCGTTCCTGTTCAGGACTTGAACATTGTTGAAGACAAATTGATCGCTTGCAATTTCATGTACAGCATGAAGTACCTCGAGTTCGGAGGGCGAATATGCAACGATCAATTAGTCTTCAGCAAGTGGTTTAAGTCCTGAAGGGAACGATCTTGAGGGAGTGCTTTTCTTGCTTAACTTTTAAGAAAGAAAAATCGAAGAAACGGACTCTGATAGGAGAAGTCTGCAAACTTCTACCTTTTTGGAACCCCCAGGATGGCATGTAAGAGCCCCTCTCCCCACCTACTTAGAGCTTTCGGACTTAGACACCCTTTCTTAGATGGAGATTGATTTTCCTACTGGCGAGGTTGAGATGGGATAGGTTTCTGTTTTGTCTTCTTTTGGGGTTTTTTTTTAGATAGAAAAGAAAAAAAAGATTTTGGAAAAATTTGGGGGGGGGGGGGGGAAAATGACGTTAGGGTGTTGAAATTTATTTTTGGCTTTAATATTACTTTTTATAATAGTGGATTATATAACCAAAATATATTATTATTATTTATTTATTATTATTATTATATATTATTATTTATTATTATTATTATTATTATTTATTTATTATATATTATTATTATTATTTAATATATTATTATTATATTATTGTTGTTGTTAATATTATCTAGCTTATTAGGGTTATTATCATTTCTTTTATTATTATTATTATTATATTAGTATTATTATTATTTATTATTTTATTATTATTATATTTTATTATTATTATTATTATTATTGTTCATATAATTATTATTGTTTTATATATTAGTTATTTAGGGTTAGGGATCATTTCATATTAACTTTTCATTTATGGATTTACCTATTAAATATAAATTTTGAATATGAAGACGTATTATATATACTTCGTTGGGATTCAAAGGTACGAAAAAACGTCCTCTTATTAGCCCATTTTTCGTCTATGTATTTATTTTTATGATTAATGCATTTTTTAATGGTAAATATTATGTAATACATAAAATGGACAGAATATTTTGATTATTATATTATTATTATTATATTATTTTATTATTATTATTATTATATTATTATTATTGATTATTTTATTATATTATTAGTATTTATTATTATTATTATTATTTATTATAATATTATTTATGAAATTAGAAACAAAACTAAGATGTTAATGAATAAAGGAAAACTTTCTATGTATTAATTCGGTTCTTAATGTATTTACAAATTTAAATAAGAATGAAGTGAACAAAATTTAAATGCTTCCTTATTATAAATTAAAAATAATATTAAAATAATAGAAATCTTTTAAAATTGTACGATTTCAATTAACGTCATCTTCAAATTTACTATAATCGTCATCGTCAAAAATCTTAATCGTGCCCATCCATATATATATTATATAATTAATATATATAATATATAGATATATATATATTATATATATCTTATATATTATATATATATATATATTATATATATATATATATTTATATATATATATTTTATATATATATATATATATATATATATTATAATATATATATATATTTATATATATTATATATATATATATATATATAGATATATATATATATATATTATATATATATAAATATTATACGATTATTATATATATATATTATTATATAAATATATATATATAATATAATTAGATATATATATATATTATATTAATATCATATATATATATAGTAGGTTTTAATAGCCGTAATTGGGACGCCGTTAGGTAAACTTTTATTAATTACATGGAAATTGTTTGGGGGGTTTCCTTTGTTGATCTTGTTAGTCATAGGCTGAAATCAGCAGTATTGATTATATATATATATTATATATAGTATATATTATATATAGATATATATATATATATAATATATATATATATATAATATATATATATAGTATATATAATATATATTATTAATATATAATATATATATATTAAATATACAGTACCAAGAAGGATAAATATGTTAAACGAGTCCGATTCAACATCGAGTAAAATAAATATGAGGCGCTCTTTTATTTAGATTTTCGTATCTTGTGGTTTCCTAAAACACAAATATTATTGCTGGTCAGGTCAGGAGGTGCGGGATGTCGTTGCTGATTTCAGCAGCAGCATTCCACTGTTGTTTGTTTTCGAACACTTTCTTATCATGTGAAAAAGATAATCTGGCGTGATATCCTCGTTTTATTATTGAAGATTGCAACACTAAGTAAAAGTAAAACTTTGATTGGATAATAAATACATTAAAATTTTGTGTATACCTTTTTATATTTTTTTCCATTAATTAGGTTTTTTTATCGAATTACGACCGTGGTCAAAACCTTGACCATAAGGCGTCCCTTTTTATATTATCCAAATCCCAGCACAAGTCTTAGGAGAGCAATGCTCTTCTTAATTATCATTTTGCCTCATTCTCGTGGTACCCGACACTGGCAACTTCTTCAGATGTTCGAGAAGACTTTTCTTGATTACTCCCAGTGCTCCCACCACTATCGGATCACTATTATTTCATTCAATTTTCCACAGCTTCTATTTCGTTCTTCAATCTTTGGTTTTTCAATTCCTTTTCACGTTTCATAAATAATTGGGACTTAGTTATGAAAGTGGAAACCACTGTTATTAATTGGACTAGTTATGCAAAGTGTAACATCCCAAAATTGAAATTTTAGGGCAATGTCACACCAGAGTGCAGTAAAATTTCAAACAAAAATGCGTTTTTTTTTTTGTTTTTTTTTTTTTCAGAATAAACGCACATTTTATATAAAGTTACCATAAAAATTAAAATGGAAACCAACCATAAGGTTTGAATGAGTGGAATTGAACTTATCCTAATTTATTAGATACCATCATGACATGGTTCCTTTTTGCACAACTAGGTCAATTAATTATTTAACCAGTTTAACCCATAAATTTCGTTCAGTTGTCGAAACCCCATGTTTAGATATTTTTTCGTCCGTATACCAACATCATGTTTTTTTTTTTTTTTTTTTTTTTTTTTTGCTCTTCAACCAAGACCGTGTTATAATCTTGCCGATGTATAAAACCAACATTTGTGAGATTTCTTCCAGTCCGTGCATGAATGATAGAATAGTAGGTCATGCGCGGTAATATTTTCTAAAGTTTACTGCATTCCCGGCGGTGTTGCTTTTTTTATTCCTCATCTGGAATTGTTAAACACGAAGGGGCAATGGATTAACTATGTATAAGAGTAGTCACATTGTAAGAATATTATAGGATCTTCTATCGTAGTTATTTATTATTGTTTATTATTATTATTATTATTATTATTATTATTATTAGTTATTCATTATTATTTATTATTATTATTAATTACACTTTTTTACAGTATTATTAGTAGTAGTTAGAATTAGTAGTATTTTTCTTTATTAATGATTATTATATTATTATTATTATTATTTATTATTTATTTTATTTATTATTATTATTATTATTATTATATTATTATTATTATTATTATATTATTATTATTATTTTTTATATTATCTTGTCCAATCTTTTTCTAATTAACATTGGATTTTTCTATTTAAAAAGAAAATAACT
>JABUQX010034923.1:32500-42500 GCA_015478945.1 Trachelipus rathkii
TATTATATATTATATATAATATATACTATATAATATATATATATATATATATTAATATATAATATATATATCTATATATATATATATATATATATATATATTAATATTATATTATAATAATTATTATATATATATAATATTATGAGCTAGTTTAATATATACTATATATATGCGTTGAATAATAAAATAAACGATAGGTATAGTATGATATAAATTGCTTAAAGTTTTATTTTATTTATTGTATATATTATATAATTATTTGTAAATATAGTATATAATTTTTTCTATGATATAATATAGCGTAAGTCGTATTATGTGTTAGTGATTGCTAGCAATTTACTCAATGTTCTCCATTGATCGATCCGAGTTGATACTGACTGGATATATTTTCATTGATTAATTAGGAGTTTAGAGTATTATTGTAATATAGTAATTACTAGTAGTGATGTTATCCGCTAGAATATAGTTTATTATTTAGTAGCTTTATATATATTTAATACGGATTAGCTCATTCCTACTTCATATAGTTTCATTATGACATCCTGCGTATCCCTGGATTACCTTAGTAACACACATTCGCCTAACAGACTTTAATTTGAACCATACTTATCCTATTTATTGATGAGGATTTAATCCTCTAGCTGTTGCTCTCGAGGTTTCAGAATAGTTAAAAAATTAAATAATACATGTTTACATATTGTAGCATATTCAGCATTCAAAGAAAGTCGAACAAAATTAACGCGTAACTAAATAAGTTAACGGAGAAATTAATTAATAAACTGTGAAACTTATTCAGATGATATATATACTGATTATATCAGTGAAATGAAAATGTAACGAGGACCGTTATCTCTCGTTATATCTGAAAATACTTAGTATTTCGTATAAGTAACGAAGTATATTTTAAGTTAACGATCTGTGTCAACACCTATATATAATAATCCTCCTATATAATCTGTATTATATATATATATATATTTATATATTTATATTATATATTATATATAACTATTATTAATATATAATATTATATATATTTAAGTAATGGTATATATACTAATACATGCATTATATTTATATAATATATACTATATAGTCAATACTCCGTAAATAGTATCACTTCACTTCACTTCACTTCATATATTTTTATATTATTATGAATCGTTAAATTACGTTTTCTACTATTACTATAGTTACTATATTTTATTTAGTACCTGATTAATATATATAAGTATACTTTACTGTAAATACTGGCAATGTAATAACCGCAGGTTTCTAATTGTTACTTGACTAAAGAATAAACTCCTGTGGAGTGAATCTTCACTTTTACCAGGATCTAGGATCCGGGCCCTCCAGCGAACGGTGGGAAAAATATGTACTCAAGTGCGTTTTCGTTACCACTCATAGCGCATCGACAAGCTAAAAAAAGATACTCAGCGTACATTTAATACTTATGAAAGAGTAGGCTCGTCTCTCTAAATAGTTTAATTAAGTACCGCCTATGTCAGAGACAGATACCTCAGCCACGCATCTCGCTGTGCACTCTGATCAAAAGGAATTTGAAGGTAACACAGAGAGCTCCCCATTGTCACAGGAGGAATTTCACTCTAAATCGGAGTATAATTTGTAATTGATGTTAAATACTGCAATTTAAACCGCGCGTTCAATTTTATTGATAAAATTATACTCCCTTTGCAACCGATAGTATATCTATAATTTCAGTTTCGATCCGGGCTCCGTGCTTGAAGACTCACGATATATATTAAAATACGATAATGCAAAGCTGATTAATTTTGAGATTACTCAGGAGTACTGATAATCATTTAAAATGCTAAAACTGAGAACATATACAGTCTACAAAAAAGCTGAGTAGGTCACAACTTTTTCTGCTAGTGCTAATTAACGCGTGTATTGGTACAAAAGACTCTCTATGCAATCAGGTAATAAGAGACGCCTATGTCAGTAAATTGTATTACGTCGAGCACGCAAGTGTCTCGCTCAGTGCAATCGCGGTCATTGCCATCCTCCGCCGCTCTCATTTGTATTAGAGATGCACCAACCTCGTAATATATATCTCGGAAGATATAATTATGTTCAACTTGATGTTTAGCAATATTGTCAATCTAAACCAGTGCAACGATTCACAAATTTTTGATAGTATCTATTATATGAAATAGAGCAGTTCCCATACTGGCGGAGAAATCATGTCAAATCTAATACCGTAGGGATACCTAAGATTACTACGAGAGTCACATACTGAAGCAGAACACAAGTGTGATGATCCGTTTCACCTAATTTCCAAGTGTGTTTGTGATAGTCATCGCATCGTTCATATGACCTCAGAATGCAAGCTGAAAAGATACGCGACTACTTACACATCTCTTTTAATAAGATAGGAGTGAGTGCGACATCTATTCATATATAGGAATAAGGAGGGACCTCATGTTGAGTGACAATACCTTCTAACCAACTGTCATCTATGCCTTTGAGTCACTACAGGGATTCCCAAATAAAGCTAACCAGCCCCAATGCCTCGGAGGTACCACTTCTCTCGCAGCTCCACTCTTTGTATTGACTGATATTCTTGAAACATTTCTCTCGCAATAGATCCAGGCCTCTGTAGGTATTGTCTCTTTCTCATGTTTTATAATTACAGAGTACTCTTCAGTAATCTGCCGCAGGTCTCTTATCCTTACGGGCTTACCCATTTTAGATCCCGGGCCCTCGGCGACCGTTAGCAAGCGTTGTTATACTCAACCACGACAAGCTAAAAGATTACGCGACTTAAACCTATGAAAGAGTGCTCTATTTAATAGGAATAAGGACCGCCTATGTCAGGACAGATATCTCAGCCACGCATCTCCGCTTGCACTCCGTGTCTCTATAACATAAGGATGATACTATAACAGGAACCCATGTATGGAGACCTTGTTAAATCGGAAGTATAATTTATTGATGATTAGAAGTAGCTGCGCATATACTATCAAATACACGCAGGTTCAATCTTTGCTTTGTCTCACTGCTGAAGTCAGTCTTCAGATTCCCAGATTCTCACATCTCGGACCCAGTCTTGCGAAACGGTATGCAAGCGTGTACCACTCAACCACGACAAGCTAAAAAGAACGCGACTTTCGTCCTGAGTGACTATTTGTAAGAGTGACTTGATTGCTCATCTCTATATCCAAGTTGCTTGGAATCAAGAGCAGCCTCCTCCACAATCTCTCGGGTAGCTTGCCCGCTTCCTCCCGTTCCCAAGGAAATTTCCGTTTACACATCAGAAAATGCATTCAAATCTCCCTCTGCCGCAGTCATTGTTTTTGTAACACAAGTGTTTGATCCCTGTCATGAGTTTCTTTCTTGGAGGGTTCAATCAAATATTCCTGCTTTTTCTTCTCGGCGTGAGACTTTGGAAAAATTTGAAAATAGTATAGCTGAAGCCAGTCTCCAGCCAAATCTTACTGTGATCAGAGCTTTTTACGAATTTCATCATCATGAACCCAATTTTATTGTGCCAGTGTTCGGAAAATACATTTTATTCTTATCAACCAGAGGGCTCATTCTTTGATCTTTGTTACCAGGGTCAAACTAATTTCCTTAATGCCACTAGGGTTCTTTGTCACCCAGTGTCTACATTGTAAGAAACCGCTATGAAAGAGTGCTACCTCTATTCACTATTTAAGGAATAAGCGCACGCCGATAGACTTCACGCACAGATAGCGCTCAGAACCAACGCACATCCGCTTGCACGTCGTAGTTCAATCGGTAACATCTAGGACCATCCCATGGTATGCCGCACGACCACTACATAATCGGCAGTAATGTAATTTATATTTGTATTGCGAATGATAAAATTACCTGCACACATTAGAACGCGCAGGTTCATATTGTATAGATAAAAATAATCCTTGACGTGAATCTCACTTACCATGATTACACTCCCGGTTAGATTAGAAAGTTCACTCAAAGGGTTATTTTGGTTCTCAATTACGACAAATTGTACTCATGCGTTTAAATTGCCCAGAAATTGTTATTTCTTACATCCAATAGCAAATTTTTAGGTACTCGCGATTTAGAGTGGTCTCATTCTTACATGGGATCTCCTGTTTGTCTACCTTGACCTTGAGTTACTTTGACAAGCGCGAGATGCGTGGCCTGAGTATCTGTCCTGACATAGGGCTGGTTCCCTTATTCCTTTTGATTAGAGCAGTCTTTTCATAGGTTTAAGTCGCAGCATCTTTTTAGTTGTTTCGTGTTGAGTGGTAAACACGCTTGGCATACCAGTTCGCGAGGAGGTGGCTCCCCCGGATTCTAAATCCTGGTTAGTGAGATTTCATTTGCACGAGTTATTTTATCTAATAACTCTAACATATTAACGCTAATCTTTTGCAGTATTTACATCAATACAAATTATACTCCGATTAGAGTTGCGTACTCCTTACTAGGGGTCTGAGTTAGCCCTCTTGATCCCGAGTGCTCTCACGGCGAGAGATTTGTGTCTGAGTTTATCATCGCTCACAATTGGTAAAAAAGGTAACCTCTCATACTTCCTACTCTGTATTAGGCCATACAATGACAGAAATTTTATAAATATCGCGTATCTTGGTCTAGCCTTGTCGTGGATGTAAGTCCATATTGAGAAAAGTGCTAACATCGCCTCGTGTCAATACTCGTATCTCATCCGAGAGCTCCAGAGATCCTAATCCTGGTGTTAAGGTAGACAGAATTACATCGTACATAGGAAAGTTGTATTTTCTATGCAACATTACAGCAATATCTTTGAATCTCTCGGTTTAAGTTACAAAGGTAATACACTCAAGAGTCCATTAATACAGCCCTCGACTTGATGATATGTGCGTGTTCGTCTTTCTAGCTCCTGTGTAGCGATAAGGGTCACACTAGTCTATAGCAAGTACTTGCTCTTTCTGAGATAATGCAATCGTACGTAAGATTCTAAGTGTCGCTACGTATCAGGCTGATCTAAACAGAGCAATTGTATCAGAAAATTCAACCACAAGATGGGTATATTGGCGTGTACAGTGTTATGTTTCCTCGTGTCCTCGACATTAGCGCGCATCCTCTTGTATGATTCCTAAGTTTGAATAAGATAAGCGATATTACTTCATAGGTACGATAGCTATCTCTCTTAAACTTTCGTTGGTTTGAGTGGTAACACGCTTGGCATTCCGTTCGCGAGGGCCCGGGATCTAATCCTGGTAAGTGAAGTTTCACTCAAGGAGTTATTTTTATCAATACCTAAATTGAACCTGCGGTTTAATTGCAGTATTTACAGTCAATAACAAATTCATACTCCGATTTAGAAGTAGTGGTCTCCTTACATGCGTCCTGTGTGTGGATACGCTTTGACCGGGTGCAAAGCGGAGATGCGTGGCTGAGGTATCTGTCCTGACATAGCCGCGTCCTTATTCCTATTGAATTAGAGCACTTCTTTCAATTAGGTTTAAAGTCGGCGCGTATCTTTTTTAGCATTGTTCTGTGTTGAGTAGGTACACGCTTGCATTACCGGTTCGCGAGGCCGGGATTCTAATCCTGGTAAGTGAGATTCATCAAGGAGTTATTTTATCAATACAAATTGAACGCGTTTTAATTGCAGTATTTACATCAATACAAATTATACTCGATTTAGAGTTTGGTCTCCTTTACATTGGTCCTGTGTTTCCTTTGACCCGAGTGCAAGCGGAGAGGCGTGGCTGAGGTATCTGTCCTGACATTGGCGGTCCTTATTCCTATTGAATAGAGCACTCTTTCATAAGTTTAAGTCGCGTATCTTTTTAGCTTGTGTGGATTAGAGTGGTTTAACACTCCTTGCATACCGTTCGCAGTGCCCGGATTTAATCCTGTTAGTGAGATTCACAAAGGAGTATATTTTATCAAATATATATATATATATTATTATACATAAGCACAAGAAATATAACTATAGCCAGTTAGTTATTAAATTAACTAATCTCTAAGTGTTCATTGGTATATCTATTTTTATATGTTTGATAATATATATAACACTATCAACGCTCGTAGGATTTTTTTACTTATTGGTATATATATGTAGTATATTATAAGTATATATTTATATATAAGTTATATATTATATATATAAGTTTGAGTATATACTGATATATTTATATATTAGTATTTATGTATTTTTATATACATATTTATGGGCGAGTATCTATATAAAGTGGCCATTGACAAGGCAGAAGTTTATATATATATTATTATATATATATATATATTATATAATTATATAGATATAGTATATATATATGGTATACCGTTTCAGGTTTCTTTACTTTAAGTTTTCACCGTAGTATACATTCCCATTTGTTGCTTTTGTTTTTTTATTGTGTGTTGGCGTCTCTCTATTTGCTCCGTTCTATTGTACCTATATTTAACGAATATCAATGACAGACTCAATATACCACAATGTCTCAGTATAAATAATTAATAATAAGGGACACGCCAGAAATAGATCCAGTGCACAGCGTTGATGCCTTTAGAGAGGAGATCGGTTCTTATTCGCTGAAGGCTACTGTCTCCTGTATTACTCTGTCTATATAGCGTGAAAAGCTCTCAATTGAAGCATGTTATTGTATATATATCATGTAATTCGCATATATATATATATTATTCTACTAATCTAATCATATCTGTATTATATTGCAACACTTATTTAGTTATAGTAAGTAATATATAGAGGCCAATATTTGTTCTTGGTCTCCCAAAAGTCCTACTTTTAAAGTACCTTTACAAAGGGTATATTAATGATTGCTCCGCTGATTCTGCAAAGTGAAGCTCCCACAGATAGCAGAAGATATGTGTCATTACGGCATCTCCTTTTTTCGGATGTTGTAGCCATGTTAGATCAACAACCTTGAAATAAATATATAAATATATATATAATTAAATAATTTAGATGTATAGATTACGGATAAAATGTATACTAATTCATATGATAATGTATATAATAATATTGATTATAAATATATATTATATTGATTAATACATATTTAATAATTGTTAATAGAATATTAGTTAATATTATTAAATTGTGTCTCTGCCAAGTAAATTTGAAGGAAGTTATAAAATATTATTGATCATAATTATAATAATATAATACCTAACACTAGTATGGTATTAGTGATATATACATCATAAATATATACTAAACACTCTACATATCTTATTATTATATTACATCAATTTAATAAGTATATAAGTACATATGTAACTTCGCAACTATAACTTTATATATACTTGCATGAATCATCAGTTGATAAGTAAAAGTTGTAGTATAATTATAACTCTCCAGTAGTATAGTAAAAATCCCATGAAATGGGGTTACGAAATTGCTAGAAATGGATGTGAATAGAGCATCTGAGATCAAGACTTTAATGATAATCAGTACAACTCGATAATTATAGTGTATTAAATAACTAGCTTAGGGATAAAATGATCCATAGCCAGATATTTTTATTTATTTTTTTTATTATTATTATTTTATATTTTTATTTTTTTATTTTATATATTTTTTTTTTTTAGTATTATAGATCTAAATGTCTATTTAAGAAATAATTTATATTGTTATGTGTGTGTGTATGTATTGTGTTGTACGTATGTATGAGTGTTTTTTACCCTGCTAGCTTAAAATTAATCTTTTTTTTTCATCTCCCTGCTAGCTTAAAATTAATCTTTTGATTTATTGTTTTAAATTTGATGCAATATTTTGCCTTCCTCGTCATATTTCCCCTTTTCTTTTGAATAAATTTGATGTGAGGAAGGTTAAATATGGTCGCCCGTCATCGTGTGACTTTAAAATACGGTCGTCAGTCATAATTTGACTTTAAAACCACCTTCCGAAGTTTTTACAGGGCTATGGTGTCGGTTATTTTCTTTTCCAGTCTCTATCTTTTGAAAATAAAAGACGTTTGGACATGGTGGATGGTAATAAGTAATACATCGGAGATGATATGTCAGCTGGCAGTCCTTGAGGGGGGGGAGAGGGGGAAAGTATGAGGAGTAAACATATGAGAACGACTAGGACATAACAGTTTCAGTGCAGGAAAGATTTGGCGTAATCCGAGGCTTATTTAAGATAACTTCCATAATATATTGAATTAAATTGTCCCCCCCCTCCTCATCGGTGCCGGGCCCATGAGTTTTGTACCCGGAGGACCGCGCCAAGCTTCGAGGAATCCCTTATTATAAGTGTTACAGAAGAATCAGGGGAAAAGAACCAAACTTGGTGCTAGGTCGTGTGCACCGAATCACGAACGAGTTATACGCTCACACCCCCTCAGCACAGATGACGCCGGGTTCCCCGTAAAGGTGACAGCGGCGTTCATCTACCTCTCAGGGGTTGGGTGGGGGGAGAATAGACAGATAGAAACTTTGGTGGAGGAAGAGGAATAAAAGATAAAGATATTTAATTCGAAAAATGGGGGATACAAAGAAGACTAACGGATTACGTATATGACAAGGGATTCACAATATCTTCCTGGTGTTGGTTCTTATCATTGTTACGTCCTGTGTTGCAACACCAAGACCATAACACCATAACAACAGGAATTAATACCCCCATCTAAGGATATATATATATATATATATATATATATATATATATATATATATATATATATATATATATATATATATATATATATATATATATATATATATATATATATATATATATATATATATATATATATATATATATATCTCTCTTTGGGCTCCTCTTATTTAGAGGGTCCGTTTCATTCCCAAAAACCAAGCAACCTCCACCGGGTGGAGTCACAGATCTCCTAGGGAGTAGATTTGATATATTATTCTGTAGGGAGCGAGTGGGGACACCTCAGCAGAAGGTGTTTGACAGTTCCAGCTTCTATTCAGCATCTACAATTGAGTGGAGATGAAGTGTCTTGAGGTCAAAACCTATGTTTGGATTCCTGGAGATGTGGGTGATGCCCGGATCTTAATCTAGAGAGTGAGATTTACATCTTTCGTTGGAGTGTGTTTTTAGTTGGAGATATTTCGGAGTGTGGTAGATTATGAGGGGATTTAGTGGGCTGTTGTTGAGGTGTAAAGTGTGTTTTGAAAGAGATGTGTTATTTGGGGGAGGTTTGATGGTTCTAAAGAGTTCGCTGTAGTAGAGGGCAGCGGAAGAGGGGGGGGGATCTTAAATGATGTATAGTGTGTTCTTGTAGGTAGTTATGGGATAAGTGGGTAGGGTCAAGAGTCTTGGCGTAGAATTGTTCTTAGCAAAATCTAGATCATCCTAAATGGGGAGATTTTTTGTTTCTTCATGCAGGTTTTGGATTGAGGTGGTTTTTAGACAACCTGTGATTTTTTTTTAGGGCTGTATTTTGTATTATTTGTAATTTAATTCCGTTAGTAGATATGAGGTTAGAGGATACCAGACTGTTTATCCATAGTTGATTGTAGTTCTTGAGAATTGTTTGAATGTAGTTGACAGTGTGTATTTTTCGTTGCTGAAGCTGTGTTGAGATTGTGTTCGTAGGACATATATTTTTTTTGTTTGCTGTACTTATGATCTTTTGAATGTGAGGTGTAAAGGTGAAGTAGGTGTCGAAGGTTATTTCGAGTATTTTAGGTGTTTTGATTACGGGGATGATGGAGTTATTTAGGGTTACGTGTGGGTAAAGGTATGATCGGTGTATGTCTGTGGTGATCAAGGTTATAGATCATTTCTCGGTGGAGGCCGACATTCTGTTAGAAGATAACAAAGCTTCTAGGTGATTTAAGTAAATATGGGGGAGATTTTGGGCAGTGGGTACTAAGAGGTTTGATATGGTTATGCTTATATCATCTGCGTAGGTTATTAATTTTGAAATGGTAGTTTTGGGGGCAGGCATGTCAGCTGTAAATAGGTTAAACAGTCCTTGGGGGGACTCCATTTCTTAGTTTTACTGTTTTAGAAAATTGATGTTTGCTGGATACCTGAGCCGTGCGTCTTGATATAAAA
>JABUQX010034924.1:5000-10000 GCA_015478945.1 Trachelipus rathkii
TACTGACATGGATGCGTTCAGTCCTGAAAATGTAGATATATTAATAGTGGATCTTTATGTGTCACTAAGAATCAATCAGTTGTTCTTATTATAGACTAGCTGTCTATACTATATGCTATAGGTTGTTCAGCGGTATAGCGGGGGTACCGTGGTGTATATGTATATGTTGTTGATCATACTAGGTCTCACTCACTCAGTCTGACGTTGGGTGGTAGCAGGGGGGGTGCGGGGGGGGGGCACTTGCACCTTACAATCCATTGGCGGGGGTGGGCCTTCGGGTGAACCTTGAGACTGTGTCATTTTTGGCTGTAAAAAACTGTAAAAAAATCCACTCAGAATGCTGATACCGCGCATGCCTGTGGAGATAACTTACTTGGGTATTATAAATGGTTTAAAAGTTTTGCCTGTCGCTGTTTCATATTGGCTGAAGTCAACTAGCTGTTGCTTTTTATTTCAGCTAGCTGTGTTTTCGTGGAGATCGGTCTAGATAGGTATATTTACGGTGGGCCTGGTCTATTAGTACGTATAGAGTGGCGACTACGGCTACATAGTTTGTATAATGATCGGATATAATAGTGCGTGTATAGTATAGGGCAGGGGCCCTTTTTTAATTAATTCATATCATCTCGGTATTAATTTTCTTTTGTATATATAGTAGTAATCTATTATATATATCGCTACTTTAGTAATGTGTTGTCACGCTATTCGGATCATTCCGCGCTCATGCCTGCCCGTCGAATATTTGGTATTACGGCTTTTGTGAACTATTTACGGGTATTGAGCTTTATTGGTTCGTTCACAAAACATACTAGGGACAACGTTATGAAATTTTTAAGACACTATTTTCCCAAAAAGATAAAAATATACGGAAATCCTTTGTGATTGTGGTCACGCACCTTTAAGGATGCTATAAGTTTGACATTTTTCAACCATATGTTCCTGTAAATGTTTCATCTGTAACCTCATCGGTAGCTGTTATCTGTAGGGAGAGTGAGCTTGCGGCAACTATGCATTCACGATTGTCAATAGTCATGTGGTCAGAAGTCTGTTGTACTCGTCATAGTCCTTTGATCCTGCCGTTGGACGGCAGCGCTGCAAGACTAAACTTTACAGATCGCGAATGTCAACAGCATAAATTTTAATATCAGACGTTTCATACATGCTGTTGACATATGCTTAAGGAGATTGTGGAACAAAAGTAGGCGGGTGGAAATAGAAATCAAAAAGTGCGGTGTGCGGTCGTGCCAGTAATGTTGGTCTCATTTTAACTTGAGCCTTTGAGTCTAACAAGCATTTAAAACGTGAAGTACATATCCCTTCCATTTTAGCAATGTCTATTTCTTAAAATAGGCATTAAAACAAAAGCTTCCGTGGATAATTACACGTCAGTAAGACTGATGCTGCATGCTGTAGCGGCTGCGTTGTGGGCTAATTTTTCAACCATGAATCGAATGAATCCGTAAAAAATATGTTGTAGCATGGAAGAAATGCATGAATTTAGCTCCTGATGTGGCGAGATGATAGGGTCGTTATGCTCGTGGTGGTCTATTTGTTATCTTTAATGGATTGTTTTAAAAGAGGTATGCGGCAGTCAAAGATCGTCATACTATATTATGGGAGATGTTATGTGTGCTGTTCCTGCACGATGTGATTTGTTCCTGGAAGGGGCTACAAGGAATTACATCAAAGAAAAAAACAACGGGTCTAATAATGGCGGGAGATTGTAGAAAATCAAAATGACTCTGGGCATGTTTTATGATTTGAAAAACTAGCAATAGAGAATACCTTTCAGCTATCACACAGTCATGCAGTCGAAAAGTGAAAAGAATTTTTAAGTAACAATGGTATGGATGCGCCTGCAAAATGGGTGTTCTTGTCATTTTGGAGGCTTGAGCTTATTCAAACTGAAGTTAGTTTAGTGATTATCTTTAACGTATATAGAATTATTTTTAATGATGTGAATGGTTTTGCATACGGTTTGACTTTTGTTATTATTAAATTTCTGGTATAAAGATATATGTGAAATGTTTCATAACTAAAATTTTATGCTGATTCCAAAAATGTTTGGTTTTTGCATATCACATCGCATTTGTGAGATACTGTGTGGAAAAGTTTGTAAAATTTAATGATTTTTACTGCTTCTTCAAGAGGGGTCTATACAATTTATTTCGGAATTGTATATACTATATAGAGTTCATATAGGTATAGTAGTTTAGCTAGTTGTTATACGGGATTATTTGGGTTCATCTATTATTCACCTCAACCTACTATCCCTCAGCTCCCCCCCTACCCCTAACTCCTACCCCCTCACTATACTACCTCCTATATAGCCCCCTACCCTGACCCCTCACTCACCTCACTACCCTCATCCACTATTATTATATACTCTGTCCTGCGTAGTAATATATATATGTTACTTTTCTGAGAGAAAAAAGTTATAATAGTCGGCTTTTCATACCTACACGGGTGTCAACTTCACTCTCTTATGTATATGTTCATATCATATCTTTACTTATTTGATTCTATCACCTGTCTGGTGAGTTGTTTGTTCTGCGTATACTGCTTTTGGCCTAGGCTAACCGGTATATTATATATATTATAATTGGTATATGTTATATAGTATAGTATATTATATAGCTACGTGACTATTGGGAATATGGAAGGAGAGAAAAGAAATCAGCAATGTGATATTGTGTATGACAGGTGTTTTGTGTTAGATAGTAGGTGGTTTGTATAGAAAGGAGCATTATAATATCAACTATGAATAAGAGTAATATGGGAGCAGAATGAATGTAATAGAAGGAATGGGTTTAGTTAAGGTAAACATACCTACGAGGGTAGTAACTTTCTCTTCGTAGAAGATCTATTGTGCATAGCGTCTGGAATATCCCTCATCCAAGCTCTCCAACAATAGTCGGGTCAATCATATTTGAATATCCCGGACTCTGTCCTGGTAACGTCCTTCAATGAACTTTAGAATCTGTGAGTGGAAGCGTTTCACCTATCTGCATCACTCACATCGCCTAGTTATCCGTAATTTTCTTAGGTGAGAATGTAAGTAGTGTAACAGTTTATACTCATTCTACATCCATGGGAATGAAAACCGTCTAGCAGTTCCTGTACAACTGGTTAGGTGGTTCTCGGCTTTCTGTTCGCCCAGAACATGTCTGTGCTACAGTCTGCAAGAGAAATCCAGCTCTTGCGTCTAACAAATCATTGTTGTAGCAAAGGCAGCATGACGGAGGAGTGTCCGTATTTTGTGGGCCATCAAATATCCCAGCTTTTTTTCTTCTCGTCCCTCAGACCAGGGAACGTTGAGCATATATAGCGGACGCATTCACCATCATGGTTGGGGGAAATACAATTTTATTTCTATCAACCAGAGAAGTTTAATGTGTAGTGGAGGTAAGATGGTGTTTTCTCTCTGTACAAGTGGTTCAAGTACGATGTTCCTGTCACCTGGCGTCAGGGTTTCCCTCGGTGGCCATTCTCTTTTGGTCAAGTTTGCTTTGCCGCCGGCTGTCCCAATAGCACAGGAAGTAGGTATAATTTGGGTGAAACCTGCTTGCTGATTGAGCAAAATGTTTACCCTTTTGAGGTCGACGCATATTTCCATCCAGTAGTACGCAGATAGTTGTAGGCTGCTACAAACTGTCTTGATTTGCATACTCGTCTCTCATTTGCCGGTGAGCCGGAAGTACCGCCTACTGGAACCGGAAGGCTACCTGTGTGCCGGTTGTGTACACACACACTTTAAACTCTCTTTGGAGTGTGCATAAACAGCTCGCCATGCAACGCCATCTATTGCTGGGGAGTCCAGTAGGCGAGTAGTCAGGTCTGCCAACTGCATACTACTGCAAGGTTACTCCTAAGCTGACTGGAAGACGCTCCGCAGCTGCTGCTTCCTGCGCTGATTAAGATACAAATGTTAAGCTCATTGTGCCATGGTCCAGGTAGCTGCATTTTTCGATCGCAGATGACCTCGAAGCCAACAAGCTCAGGACACTTCGGCAAATCACACTCTGCATACAAGACGTTACAGGTTGCAACCTGTGGTTGAATCAATGGACGTGTTACCAGTGCCGACTGTATTTTTTTTTTCCCCCCAGAATGGGGATTGATAGACATCATCCAGGTCATTGGCTATCCATCTTACATGGTAGACAATTAACTTAAAGTTAGCCACATGCTTCTCGAATATCAACCGCAGTAAATTGTCTTGCTACTCAACTGGGTAGATATATGCGAAAGGTAACGTCTATACAGCCTACGTAGTGGGCACATGAATTTTGTCATTCCTAAGGAATACGCAAATAGGGATGGTGATGTGCGACGAAAACGGGATGTGATTATAGCAAATCGAGAATAATATGGAATCAGCATCCGAATTACTAATATATTGCTACAAAAGTCCATCCAAGGAAAAATTTACTTTTTTTTTGTTTTTTAAGTGAAAGTTTTCTTTATTTTTCCCTAAATGGATGACGCGAACTTGAAATACATATTCGGCGATAAGTGGAGTGATTATTCGGCGAATATTCGGTATTCGCCGATACTTTTAGCCGAAATTCCGGTATCTTCGGTATTCCGGCCTTTTTCACTATTTCGGCACATCTGAATCATATATATATATATTATATATAATATATATATATATATATATATATATATATATATATATATATAATTATTCTTGTATATATATAGTATATATATTATATATTATATTATAATATTATACTATATATATTATAATATATATATATATTATAGTCACTCAACTTTGCCCCCCTAGAGTGAAATCCGCCTAGGCGCCCATGTATAATATTATATTTTATTATATATATATAGCTATATATATATAGTGTACTGAGTATATATAGTATTATAATGGGTATAGTAGTATGATATATATATAGTAGTTATAGCATATATATACTCTATTTATATATATATATTATATTATAAATATATTTATATATATATATGAGGGTGTGTTA
>JABUQX010034924.1:12500-17500 GCA_015478945.1 Trachelipus rathkii
TCTACTATATCTTAAAAAGAAAAATGCTCTCTTCTCTCCTCTCTCCTTTCTCTCTCCGTCTCTCTCTATCTTCTCTCTCATTTCTCTCTCCTCTTTCTACGATATTCTCAACGTTCTCCTCCTCTTTTGAAATCTACTCACATACTCTTCCATAGACGGCGGGCTCCGATGCTCCTTTTTCACAACAGTTTCATGCTTTTCCCAAATCGATAGGCCTACTGAATTTATATATATATTAATACTATATATATATATAATATATATATATATATATATATATATATATATAATATATATATATATATATTATATATATATATATATATATATATATATATATACGTGTAGTGTGTGTGTGTGTGTGTGTTGTGTGTCGTGTGTATGTGTGTGTGGTGTGTGTGTGGTGTGTGTGTGTGCGTGTGTAGGTGTGTGTCTGTGCGTGCGTGTACTAGTAAAGTTTGGAGCACTCTTACATTGTTTATTTTCTCCTCTTCCTTCAATGTACAAACTTTGAAACAATTTGCATGAATTTTATCACATGCCGGACATACACGGATATTTATCGGGTTTTCCCAAATCTGGTGGGTGTCAGGTAGGTCTCTGACTTTTTCCACGAAATTGTCAATAAAAAAATTATTATTATTATTATTATTATTATTATTATTATTATTATTATTATTATTATTATTATTATTATTATTATTATTATTATTATTATTATTATTATTATTATTATTATTATTATTATTATTGTTGTTGTTGTTGTTGTTTCCTTTAAAAAATATGTTTCTTTTACAAAGAATTGATCGATAATAAATGATTTAATTCTTTAGTCTTTATTTTACTTAACATTCATTGTCATGGAGAAGAATATTCTTTAATTTTTATTGAAAAGATAAAAAAGAATAATAAATATCAATTCCTCTTTATTGGTTTACATTTCCGATAAAAGTATGCGTTTTTTTATCAATTATATTAATGATATGTGGAGATTGAAGAACAATTCAAGGCAGGCAGAAAGAACACATCTTTGAGTCTCAAGTAGGGTGGGCTGACGCACCAGGTGCAGTGTGGTGCGGTGCGGTGCGGAGAGCGGTGCGCATTGAAACATAGAGGTGTGGTGTGACAAAAATGACTTTTGGTTCGGTGCGGTGCGGTGCAGTTCGGTGCGGTGCAGGTGCGGTAACGCTGGCGGTGCGCAAATTCGGTGCTTGACAACGTTTTCTTTAACGCGGGAAATTTTAAGGGTGAGAGATATACTTGAAATCCAAATTAATATATACAAAGAAAATTAATCAGCTAAAGTTTGAATTGCATGCATTCCTAGCAGGGAGGTTATTAGATTGACTCTCTACAAACTTACTTAACTCTGTGTAACACTGTTTAATTTAGTAAACTCTACGAAATTATGAAGTTAAATCTATTATTCCTTATTTCTCTTTCGATAAAAAAAAAAATATTACATAAACGAAGTACGCAACAATGAGACTAAAAGTCATGTTGGGATGTCCATCTCCTCATTCATGAGTAACGTAGGCTAGAAGATATTACGCAATGACCTACTAAGAATTTTTTGCGCACAGCAGGTCCGGGCTAGAGATTCGTTAGAAAAAGCGAGTCCGAAGTTGTTAAAAGCGTTAACTCCGTTAAGTCACGGTAGTTAAAAAAGAGATGTCTTTGCTGTCGCTAGTCCTTGGGAAAGCATTTTTTGGCAAGTGGGGAAAGGGTGATTTATTGATTTTAAAATATGCATTCTTGAAGTGAGGGATGTGAATAGAGGGTAGACGGGGATGCACTGCGCTGGTTTGACGGTCAAGAGTTTGTTCCGTATGGTCTATCCCATTTTTGCGTAAAAATAATAGAAGTTTGGCCGCTTTTCGATAATTTTTGAAACTTTTATATTTTGCATGGCGTTAATGTTATCCCTGGAAAGTTCAAAACACCATTCGTTTTTGGTAGATTTACTCTGGTTGTAAACACGGGTGAGCCAAAATGTTTGACCAGGTGGAGCAAATTTTATCTTAATTGAGGTAACATTTTAAGTCATATCCCCATATTGGTAATTCTTATACAAAATTTCATAGAGGAGTGATTTGTTAGGGATACCTTAAGGTACATTTGGTTTCCTGTTTTTTTTTTTGGAAAAAATAATATTTCACCATGGAAATGAATCTAAAAATTGTGTTAAAAATCGAAGAAATTTCCCCATTTTCGTGGGTGTATTATTAAAAGAAGGAAATAATTTAAGCGATAATAAAATTTGTGTGATGAATACATATTCTAAGTCAGTGGTTTTATTAATTATCTCATTTTGAAGTTTGGTAATATTATTAAAAAATTTAAGGGTGGGTCGCAAAAGGGCTCAATTTTTCGGAAAATCGGTAACTTTGAAACTCTTAATATCTCTGTGGGTGTAAGATGAAAAATCTGAAATTTTCAGCAACATTATAATCTGCCATAGATGTTCCTCACGCTGCAATATTGACTATTGGTATTTGCTTGTTTAAGAAATACAGCCATTCAAAATGCAAAATAAAAAAAAATTAAGTTGTGTTATGATAGCTATTATTATAGTTATAGTTCAAGACAATACATAGAAAAATGAAATAGTGTGGCATCAAGGAAAAATGAAAACAATGTTAAAAAAACATTTAACTTTTAGGTTAATATATAAGAATGTACCATTATATTTACTGTAAATGACAAAATTAACTAAATAACTTTTGAAAAATTTATATATATATACTATATATATTATATATATATTTATATATATTATATATTATATATATATCTATATAATATATAATATATAGATATATATATATATTATTATTATATATAATATATATATATTATATATTTATATATATATATATATATGTTATATATATATATTATATATATATATATATATATATATATATATATAATATATATATATATATATATATAATATATATATAGGTATGATTATAACAAAAAAAAACTTTAAATGCAAAATAATAAGATTGTGCAGTATATATGTATTATATATATATATATTTATATTTGTGATAATTATATATATATATATATATATAATTTATATATATATATATATATATTATATATTATATATATATAATAGTATATATATAACTAAGCTATATATATATATATAAATAAATAAATGTATATATATATTAATTATATATATACTATCTATATAAATAATAAAAATTTATATATTATATTAAATATATTATATATATATATAATAACTATATATATATATATACTATATATATATATATATAATATACTTTGCGCTGTATCTGTGATTGTTCAGAAGAAGAGAGATTTCTTCGGAAACTTTGTTTGAGATGTTGTAATTTCTGCCTGTTAATGACATTTTTATTTAAAGCCCAGAAAGTTTTCGTAAAATATTTTTCATTGGGATCCATACCCGATCGCAATCTGACATCTTGAATGAAGTTCTGGGTCCGGAAGGATGATAAAAATATATGTAAACATCATCGTTCTCCACACTTATTTCTTCTACCTTTCCAATCCACCATTGGTCATCATATACGCAAGCTACTGTGTCATTTATCTCTACACTTAATGAAACAATTTTGCTGACACAGTGGTCTTCGTAAACGTCAGTTTTTGAGGTTGGATAGCACCTAATTATGTTCTCTGAAAGTGGAAAGAATTTTTGAAAGTTTCTTGTTCCCTTAATTCTCAAACAATTTTCATATCTCGTTTTAAGTCTTTCAATGTGTTCATGAATTTCTTCTTCTTTTACGAGAAAATAAGTTATTCCTCTTATTTTCTCTTTGCAGAATGAATATATTTGGTCAATATTAAGAATTTGGTGTGTTGTTGTTCTTTGTAAGCTGACTTTGCTTAATTCGCGCTTTGTTGTTCCTCCAACCCCATCACAGGCATTTTTCCCGTGGCAAGATGCAAAGAAATGCCATTCAGCTTTTAATGCGAAATCTTTTTGGTGATGGCAAATGTTAACAAAAATTTTTTTATTCTTATACTGGCTACCACTTCCATCTGAAAAATATACTAGCTTTTCAACTTTAGGCAAATTATGTTTAATATATTTTACTACATATGTTTGGAAGACGTGAACAACTGATGTGTTGTGCTCTAAGTAGTTACTTAAAGCACAAAGAGAGTGACTTCTTAATTTACTATTTTCATCTCTAAAATATAGAACAAATGGGTGCAAAGTAGCTTGGTCATTGACCCAATGATACCCTTGAAATTCGATTTTGGACTAACGTACGTGTAGTTCTCGGCCAAAATCAAAGCCAAGATTATGCATCTTTTTCAGAAGTTTTTCTTTCTATTGTCAAAAATTTGATTGAATTTTAGTGTTGTCTGATACTCTGCAACTGATTTGCTAATTTTTTCAGTTTGGAAATATTTATGAGTAATAATATATATATATATAATATATATATATATATATATATATAATATATATATACTATATATATAAGGTATATAATATATATATATATATATATATATATAATATTATATATTATATTATTATTATATATATATATATATATATATATTATTATAACCGGTATATATATAAAATATATATATATATTATATTTTTCTCTTCATATATATTATGATTTTAGAGTGATTCTATAGTATATATATATATTATATATATAATATAATATATACATATATATCAACTTTTTAAAAGTTATTGAGTTAATTTTGTCATTTACAGTAGATATAATGGTACATTCTTATGTATACTTAACCTAAAATTAAATTTTTTTTTAACATTGTTTTTCATTTCTCCTTGATGCAAACTATTTCATTTGTCTATGTATTTTCTTGAACTAATAATAATAATAATAGCTATAATAACAATTCAAAAAAAATTTTTTTTGGCATTTTTGAATGGTTGTATTTCTTAAAACAAGCAAATACTAAAGTCAATATTGCAGGTGAAGGAACATATATGGTAGTAGTAT
>JABUQX010034924.1:27500-50000 GCA_015478945.1 Trachelipus rathkii
ATAACCGTAGGTGCTCTACAAGGGCTAGAAGACCCATTATTGAATCCCGATCAGGTCAGGAGACCAGCTCTCCCACCTGCAGGGTCGACGCTGGCTGCACAGCCACGCACCAACCCCTAGGCGGGACACAGGGTACAGCAATGGCTGCACAGGCCCGCAACAACCCTAGGAGGGACACAGGGCACAGCTGCTTGCTCAGCCACTCAGAACAGCATAAAGGAGGGACACAGGGGAACAACACACTACTATAGTGGCCACCCACCGGTTGCACCCCTCCATCTTTTTCAACATAGTTGTTTTCATTAGGTGGTATTCCACCAGGGTATCCCCTATGCAACCAATCGTATTCTTTCCCGGAATGTGGAATGGATATCCTTATATGCCTCAAACACCAGGAGTCCCAGTCTACCAAGCAAATCTATTTACACCTGCTCTGCCTGAGGTGCCAGAAGCCCTAAAACTTCATGGTAAAAGTTTAAAGACCAGACTCTGGACTGGCATCCAGTATGATGAGTATGTTGTTTCATTAAATGAAAAGCTCAGTGCTTTAGGCGCACTAACAGAAGAACAAAAGATTACTTTTGCCAGATCAGCCATTACATCAAATTTAGATAGTGAAGCTAGGCATTATTTGCTCCATGATCCCGTTTTCTCTCGGTTTAAAAGATTAGAAGATTTTTTGGCCCAGTTGAAGTCCTACCTACAACCGGAAGATAGAAGAAATGTTTTCGAGATCTGGGTGGACTTTGTAGAATATAAAAGAGGGAAAGAACAGCTTTTTACAGATTTCATAGTAGGATTAAAGAGTAAGCTTAGAAAATATCAGAGTAGGATGTATGACCTCGATAAGGAGGCAATGTTTAATTCTAAACACATAAAGGTAATGATCATTGGTAAAATCATGCAGAACCTCTCAGAGCGCAGGGATGGTGAGAGATTAAAAGAAAAAATATTGCAAGCCATTGATATGGAAATAAGTTTAGCTGAACTGTTAGACAAATTGTATCTAATTTCGAAAGGTGCTTTATTGAAAATGGATAACAAGAGACAACCGGAACTCCGCACCACAAAAGTGTTCATGGCCCGAGACGAACGGGAAGATAGGCAGAAGTCAGAGTACAACAACTCTTACAGGAAAAATAAAGAGTCTGTCCACAAACCAAGATATGGGGATAAGAGAAGAGAAGAGGTGAGATCAACTAATGTTTTCCGGAGGAAGACAGAGGAGGCAAGAACAGAGCAAACTCCACGAAAACACAAAGGAATAATTAGAGGAGTGACCGAACAAGAATTGAAAGAACACCACGTTTGTTTTTCATGTGAAGTTATCGGCCACTCGTCGAGAGCCTGTCGCTGGGGATTGCCATACTGCCGGGTGTGCCAAGCTTATCATAAAAGGGGCTCGCAACCCAGGTGCAGAGATGCTCCTCCATGGAGACCCTCTTCCGGAGAAAACCAAGTGTTCCTTCCATACAACAGCCAAGTTGATATGGACAAGGGCGTGAAAGCCCAGAAACCTGAGCGTTTCACTACAGACAGGCGAGGGCCTAGGACCTTCACGAGGAAGAAAGAAGGATACAAGCCCTCCGGTGAGAAAAAGAGCACTAGAGTTTATGTGGCCGAAGGCCAGCGAAGAGACTCTGAGTTAAGTGAAGAAGAAGAAGAGGAAGATAAGCCCCTAGATAGAGAGCCCTTCCTCTCCCTCTCCGAGGAAAGAACAGACAGAGAAAATTTTCGGATGGGGGCAAAGGCTGGAAAACAGTAAGAAGAAAAAATAAGAAAGGATATGATAAGTGGGTATTAAATGAAGGAAAAGATAAAAAAGTTGCCCAAACATTTTTTCAGGAAAGTGTTGAAAAACCATACAAACTGGGACACCATTTCTATACTAATGTCCATCTTACTCCCTCAATAGGTAGTAAAGAAGCTAGAGCGTGTGTTTTATTAGATTGTGGGAGCAGCATATCCCTCGTAACACCCAAGCGTTTAAAAGAGTTAGAGAAAGAAGGTAACTTCAAAGTACCGCTCCGAAAAACAGACCTGGTGGTACAAGGGGTCGATAACAACCCAACTAAGTTAAGAGGAGAGGTGCAGCTGTACCTCCGAATGCACAAAGAATATTACCTCACCACCTTCCAAGTGAGCGAGGTGCAGGGAGAACCCAGTTGGTCCATGTTGTTGGGAAATAACATTTTATCTAATTTACCCATCACTTTGAATATGTTTTCTTCAAAAATGTCTATCCACGAAGAAAAAGAGATAGACATACCAGTCTTTGCCAAATATGGTATTTATTTAGTCCGAGAACACACAGATGAGAGCCTTAGAGAAATAAAGGACTCCCCTCTGCCCAGAAAGGATCCACCCAAGCCATCAGTGGCCAAGGGGGAGAAAAGTAGTAGGTATTCTAAATATTTTAGGGATTCCGATCGAACTTTAAAACATTTAAACCAAACTGAACAATCAGTTGCGAACCAATCTTTTCCACAGGAAAGGCGGACAACCCTGTCAGTCGACCCAGCACATGTTGCGCACGGTCCCCTTCCATTGCAAAGGAAGGCAGCCCTGTCAGTCAATCCCCACCGCGTCGCGAACGGTTATTTCCCACAGGAAGAAGAAGCAACTTTGTCAGTAACGCCCCCAAGCAGGCCCTCCGCGCCTCAGGGAAATAAAAGAAGTTCTGCATCGTACGGTACCGCTCGAGCCCAGCTGAATCGAGAGACAAGGAGAACGGAGCCAGAAAAGGAAGAAATCCTAGCCTCCCCTCCTCCTCACAGTCCTGCGCCCAGAGAGGAGCCAAGCCAAAACATAAGCACACTTCTACTAAAAAAGAAAGTTCGACTCAATCGGAGAATTTACAGGCTTCAACGAACCCTGACCCTAACCAAAATGAACATTTAATGATCGATGAAGATATTGTAATCGATTTGAAGGTGATTGAAAATACTATACTGCCAAGCAACTCATATGGGTACATAAAGGTTAGACCTGAGACTCAAGATGATTTTGACTTGGAGCGAAAGTGTATCATGACCCCAGCTCTCTCCAGAGGACCACTGTATATAGCAAACACAGTCAGTCCCGTAAGGAATAACAGAATTGTGCTCAGTTACATAAATTTGAGTGACCAACAATTCCATTTGAAAAAAGGGATAACTCTAGGTAGTAGTTACCCACTAATCAGCCAATCAGCTGAGAGAAGCCCAGACATAAGTGGACACAAGCGAGTAGTGTCAGCCAATGTAGCCACATGCTCTAAAGGTCTATCAAAGACAGAATTAAGGAAAGTGTACAGAGAAATCATCGAAGAAAAGATGTCAAAGGAAGACGCTGAGAACAGCATCCTTGAAAAGCCAGAGTACTTAGAAGACTTGCTTAATCTTTTGATGACTTACCATGATGTACTAGCACTTGATGATGATGCTGTCCCGGTCTGCCCGCTTCAGAAGTTTAAAATTGAACTACTCCCTGACGCTCCTAAAGTAATCTTCCGTAAACAGTACCGGTTACCCCATAAGTACTTACAGGACATCGATGATTACACGGATGCAGCGTTGGAAAAGGGATATATCAAGACCTGTTACAGCCCACATTCTTCCCCACTACTGGTAGTGGCAAAAAAGAACAGTTCAAAGCCAAGGGTGTGTCTTGATTATCGCTACCTCAACTCCTACAGTGTCCAGGACGTCTATCCTCTCCCATCGATAGAGGAAATCTTTACGTCGCTCGGGGGAAACACGATTTTTACATCGATAGACTTACTCGACGCGTACCATGCATTAGAAATAGAGGAAGAAACCCAAAAGCTAATGGCGTTTAGGACTAGGAAAGGGTTATTCTGTCCTACCCGCTTGACCTTTGGCCACCGCAATGCCCCATCCTCGTATGCTAGGGCAATGACAATGGCCTTAAATCACCTTTTAGGACCAGTTGCACAGGTCTATCTTGACGACGTACTAGTGCTAGGAAAGAACATCGCCGAACACTTCGAAAATTTGAGAAAAGTTCTAACTGCTTTCCGAGAAAACAACTTGAGAGTAAAACTGTCCAAGTGCAGCTTCTTACAGTCATCAGTTTTGTATCTAGGATTCAAGATAGGTAAAGATGGGATTAGCCCTGATCCTGTGAAAGTCGAAACAATGAAAAGTTTCATCCCTCCGACGAATGTCAAGGAGACACAGTCCATACTTGGTTTCTTCTCGTATTTTCGCTTTTTAATAGACAATTTCGCAGTCGTTGCACAACCACTGTATGATTTAGTAAAAAAGAATGTCCCCTTTGTATGGACAAAAAAGCAACAAGAGGCATTTGACACTTTGAAAGATAAGTTGGTCGTACAACCACAGCTCACATTTCCGGATTATAGCAAGGAATTCTTCGTAAATACAGACGCGTGCGACTACGGAATTGGGGGGGTGTTGTACCAGCTTACTGACGAAGGGAAAGAGAAACCCCTTTCCTTCGTCTCCCGAGTACTCAGAGCAAGTGAGAAGAATTATGATACGATAGAAAAGGAGTGCCTGGCCGTAGTGTTTTGCTTGCAAAAGTTCAAAAACACGGTCTTCGGCTATAAGGTCACCATTATCACTGATAATCAACCCCTTTGTTTCATCTTCCGAAATAAACAGCAGACTGGACGGTTAGCAAGATGGAATTTGTTCGTAAACAGCTTCTCTCCCACTATAGTCTATAAAAAGGGTAAAACCAATATCCCGCCGGATTATTTGAGTAGACACCCAGCACCTAACGTTTTTGTAATGCAAGCTGTGTTGGAAAACAGAGGTGATTTACCTCGAACAGACTTTGCACTGAATAGGGAAACCTTCATAAAAGAACAAGAAAAATGTCCAAGAATAGGAAAATTGGTGAAATGGGTTAAGGAAAACCCAAAGACCTATCCCCACATTCTTATTAGAGGTGTCTTATACTACGCCACACAAAGCGATCCTTATGTCATCCAGGTCCCCGACAGTATGATCTACACGGTGATAGACCAATGCCATGCCTCGCTGGGCAGCGGACATGGAGGGCCTATAAGGACAGAAAAGAGAGTGAAGGAAAAATACGCTTTTCCCCACTTAGCAAAATTGGTGAAAGAATATTGCAGCCATTGTGTATCATGTGCTAGAGTAAAAGGTCACAAACCTCCAGTAGCAGAGATAAACAGATGGCCTTTGCCCTACACACCTTTTTCACGCGTCCATGTTGATAGTATTGGAAAACTCCCCACTTGTACCGAGTCCGGAGCCAAATATATACTAGTTTTCCGTGATGTTTTGACGCGTTACGTCGAACTAGTGCCTTGTAAAACTAGGACAAGTAAAGAATTTGCCCGAGCACTGCAAGAAAGAGTCATATGTAGACACAGTGCTCCCCAACTTCTTGTGTCCGACAATGCCCAGGAGTTCACAAGCCAGGTGTTTAAGGACTTGTGTAAGGCCTGGAGGATAAAAAAGGTAGAAATCATGCCTTACAAAGCATCCCAGAACGGAGTTGTGGAAAGAATAAATGCTGATATCGAGTCTTTCCTACGACACTATGTCAATGACAACCACAAAGATTGGGATAAATATCTGAGTTTCGCCCAAATCGCGATAAATTCCGCTTACAATCGATCTATCGGTTCATCCCCCCACTTCCTTTTGCACGGTTACGTAAAAAGGGTCCCTTACGAAATGGAAGATTATGCTTCCCCTTTTGTAAATAAACCAGAGAAAATGAGGTTCATTTCAGATGAGGTGGATGTGCTGACGGAAAGGATCGATAATATAAGAGATTTGGCGAGAGAAAGGTTGGAGAAAGAAACAACTAAAACATTGGAGCAACAACATAAGAAGGCAAAGCAGAGAGAATTCAAAGTCGGAGACTACGTTTTCATCCGAGCAATCAAGAAGCCTTATCATAGTTCAAAACTATGTCCCAAGTTTGAAGGGCCATATATTGTCCGATGTTTGAGAGGACCAAACAAATTGATGGTAATTTGCAAGAGTTCAGGTAAGACTTTTCCGGTCCATGTGGACAATGCTAAGGTAGTTGCCGCTGAGAAGTTTGCAGATACACGGTTCGACTTTACGAACGATGAAGTTTGGAATCCTCACGAAGTTAAAAGGATGTTAAACTCCAAGGAAAATGACGAAGAGAAGAAAGATGAAGATGCGCCCAAAAGCGAATCAGGAATCGGTTCAGAATCAGAGGATGAGGTGGAAGATTATTCTCCTCCACCCGAACCATCGTCTTCCCGTTATGATTTCCCAATTTCTCCACCACATCCAACCCAGTATGAACACAACCCTCTTCCAGATCCCCCACAGCCGTCAACTCAGTTCGAATACATTTCGCCACCAGCTCCTCCACCACAGTCAACACAGACTAGAAACTATTGGGAAAGCTATCAAGCCCCCATCAAAGAACCTATTCCGGTGGAAACCAGAAGACAAAGCGATGAAGTAGTAGAACAAAAGAGACAGAACGACGGAGTTGTAGAAAGAAGATATAGCGATGTAGTCGCAGGAAGAGCACGTGTTGACAAAGAATTCATCTGTTCCACTCCTAGAAATGACTTCCAAAGAACACCCTCTCACCCCTCAGGTCAAAGAAGAGAGTTCAGACCATCCTTGTCCCCCATACAGCAAGAGATTTCAGTAGATACCACGGTTAGAGAAATTTCACAGGAGCCACCCGCAAACGAAGGTGAAATATACGGAGCCTACGGCGGATCCCCTCCAAGAATTCCTTCCCCAGAGAAATCTCCCAATGTCCCTGAAAGAGATGGCCACTATCAAATTCCCACTGTTGTAGAATCGCCACCCAAGGAAATCATCAGAGATGACAGAAAACAGGACCCGTCTTACAGACCACACAATTTGTTTTCTGGTCCCAGAGATTCTACTCCAAGAATTACAAGAAGTCAAACAAGGATAAGAGAGCAGGCTGTACAACAAGCAGAGGCAAGTGACAATACGAAGACTATAGCGAAGACTTCTGTCCAACCTCCGCCTGTTAAATTGGATTTGAATACAATAGTTAGAGGTGGTAAGACTTACTATCTGCCTCCCGGCTATTAATTCATCTCAATTTCTGTATATTCTTGTAAATTTAAGGAGAAATCCTTTCGTTTTGAATAGATTTTATAGATTTAAGGAGAAATCCTTTCGTTTTGAATAGATTTTATAGATTTAAGGAGATATTCTTCAAATTCCGAAGAATACACTTTAATTTTAAGAAGATACTTTAATTTTAAGAAAATTGAACACACATATGCACTCGCATCTGTTCATATATTAGTTTGGATATAGTTTAAGTACATTAGTTTGGATTAGAACTTCAAATATTGAAGATGGACTTTAATTTTAGGACAATGTTGGACATACACTCGTATACCTTTTGTCAATTAGTATTTAAAACATAATCTGGATTAAGAAAAAAAAATTTTTTTTATCAGATGGATTAAGAATCACCGTACGGTTTAGCTTAAGTTCCTTAGCCTGGATTAGAAACGTTAGAATTATGTTAGTTTTATCTCGACTTATACAGTTGTTTATCATTTATATTTCTGTTTATTTTTTTTTACTACAAAAATTTTAAAGGATACGTTTTAGCTCCAGAGAGGGGACAACGCAATTTTTTAAATAAAAAATACTAGAAAAAAGAAAAATGAAAAAACTTTTCTTTAATGAAAAATAAAAAATAAAAAAGAAACTAAAAATAAAGTTAAGAATCTTAAGTAAGTTAAGTAACTAAAAATAAAGTTAAGAACCTTAAGTAAGTAAGTTAAGCAACTAAAAATAAAGTTAAGAATCTTAAGTAAGTTAAGTAAACTACAATAATTAAGTATGAGTTAAAGAAAACTTAGAATAGTTAAGCACTTAAGTAGTAAATGTAAGAATCTTACTAACAACTTTATAATTAAGAAATCATCTAAGTTTAAAATGCAAACAATTTGCTTAATCAATTACTAAGTTCCAATTTAAAAATTTAATTACATTATTTAGGCGACCTTGAAATTATTCTGAAAACAAATACTTCAATATGATTAAATATTTCAGAAATGGAATTCGGGAAAATGATCTTGTTTCTACTCACCATCATAACGACATGTCAAAGTATCATAGTACAAGAAAATGAAGAAACAAAGATTCTGCCTGGTTTGGTTTTATATCGCACCGGTGAAGTAAGTTTTATAGAAGGATATTTAGATCTAATTGTTTCATTAGAATGTCCCTCAGACGTAAAAGAAACTGTTATAAAAACAACCAAACTAGTGAACAACATCAAAGACTCATTTTTACCAACGTTCGAAGCCACATTTCTGAATGTTTCGATCACACAAAGGGCTCACCAATGGGAATTTAAACTAATGACCATTCGAGTAAAAGTTCTAGCCCAGAAATTAAATGAAGTAAATGAGTTACCTTGGATCTCAGCACGATCAAGAAAGAAACGAGCTGCTTTTGAGTTCGGAGGAGACGTCCTCAACATTCTTTTTGGTACGGCTACAGATAAGCAAGTAAAGCTCCTTAGGAAAAAAATTAACATCTTAGGAAACTACGCTTCTACATCAAACCTACTCATTACCGAACTAAAAGAGCAATTAAAGGCAAATACTCGCACATTAATAAACTTTAGGGATAGCTTACGAAAGTTAATTGAATTCCAATCAAGTCTAAGTGCTACGCATAACATTATAAACCAATTGGGAAGTATCCGGGCATTAGTAAATTTAATCGAGCAAGCTATAACCAGTATACACAATATTCACCAATTGGTGATAACCTCTCTTCAACTCGCTAAAAGTAAAATTACTAACTCCCAACTTTACTCTCCTATATTCCTCTTACCTTTCATTCTAGAAATGAACAAAGAAACTAAACTGCATACGGTCATACCCCTAGAAACAAAAACATACCAATCCTTCTTGACTTATTCTTGGACTATTCAATCTGCAGCTAGCCCTTATGAACTAATTACTTTAATACCTTTTATCTCAGTGGAGAAATTCACTTCTTATAAACTTATACCTTTTCCTACCCATCTTCCTTTAAACAAATCTCTTGTTCGAGTTATGTACAATGACCCAAACAACTACTTCTTTGTGAATTACGGTCAACGGAAATACACCTATCTAAAGGAATCGGCACATCACCTTTGTCGACATTTAGGCCAACTAGCAGTTTGCCCTCAATCCCAAGTATTAGCTTCTATTGATGATCAGTCTTGTTTGTTAGCACTCATCCTAAATTTTACCAATGATTTTTCACACTGCCCTATTGCAGAGTACAAACCTGTAGAACCACTATTAACTGTCCCCTCTAGGACACTTCACTCTTATTTCTTTTTCAGAAAAAACTAGGGTTTCAATCGCATGTGAGAAACCCAACTCCATACAACATGTGTATGACTACGTCTTTACTATTCCTCATGGATGTGCATTTATTTCTTCTAAATTTCAAAATCCCATCCACCTAGAAAAGAACATCACACTCTCTTCCTTGATCTCTCACTCTGATCATGTTCTGTTCAACTTTCTATCGCATGTTGCTCTACCTAACATCTCCTCTGTTCTATTTCCCAAGTTTCAAGCTCTGAAGGAAATCCATTGGAATCAAAGACTAGATCAATTAAATCAATCAATGCACCCTTTTACCCCGTATTTTCCACAAATTAAATTCATCCCATACATCGGAGGAGGAACCTCAGGAACTATCTTCTTCCTTGCGGTTCTTGTTATCGCGTACTTCGTTTGGACTAAAAGAACATACCTTTGTAGGAAGTGCATACCAGTAGTATCGAATCCAGCTGAAAGCATCCCACTTCAGGCAATCCCAACTTCTAATGTTCGAATACAACTAGCACCTGAAGATGCACCTCAGGATAGTGCGGTTCAGATTAGATCTCTGTCCCGTTCTCCAACTCCAGCCCAGAGGCTATCCATTCTACCTCGACCTCCTATGCCTCTTCCAAATACTCGAGCCATCACTTCGGCTGAAGCTCACGTGACTTATTCCAATTGAAAACAGTCTTTAGGGTAAAGACTCCTTCACAAAAGAGGGGTCCTTTATCGGAATAAAGGTGTATATAATATATATACACACTTTCTTCAGAACAAAATCAAACGAAATTCTTACTCTCAAAACGATTAAGAACGTTCGCTTAGAAACGGAATTTCGTCACGTCGCAATACCTCAGTTTGATATCCAAACGAATGCAAATTTACATGTTTCAATCTGTACGCATTACTTCCGCCCACCTCGGCACTCACCTTCTCCTTTCCGAAAGAGAATTTAGTCATTCTGACGCTATACAAGCAACCAGTTGTGGAAGTTGATGAGTGAAATAAAAGTGATTTTTGATTGGGTAGTTACGCATATAACATATATATATATATATATATATAATATATATATATATATATATATATATATATATATATATCTATATATATATTATTATAATATATATATTATAATATTATACCCTCTAACTGCTTTGTATGAAAGATCTCTGCTTTTAGTCAGAAATGAAGAAAAGACTAGTTATTTTCGCTGTGTTTTTTTTTAATATATATATATATATACATACTTTTATGTTATATATAATACGAAACATATATATATATATATGGTGTACAAAATATATATATATATATATATATATATATATATATATATAATATTATATATTATATATATATATATATATATATATTTATATATAATAACTATAATATAACGCATGCTCCTGTATATAATATAGATATGCCTGTTACAATTATATATATATATATATAATACTTATTATTATAATATATATATTTATTATATATATTTTATATATATAATATATATATATTTATATATATTATATATATATAATATAAGCGATAATTTGTTTCACACAGTAATTTTACTCATTATGTGATGAGATATCTTGGTTGGAGACAAACTCGAGAGCGGAGCCCTCTCATTGATATCTAACCTCGAGGGGCAAAAGCTGATGAGGTAAAAAGCTTTAGGTTTTGTTAATTTTTATTAATAAATAAAATATTGTGGTATTCAGCTATAAAATATTAATTATCTGAGAAAATTACCTAAATAGAAAATTATTTAATGTTTATATGAAGTGTAATCTAAGCATGTAAACAAAATGACCTAAATGTTGGGAATCAACACATGCAACAAAATGATTGAATGTATAATTTAATATCTAAATAGAGTACCTAATTGTACCCCATTAATTTAATATCTTAATTAATCAAAGCGTTTTTATTACAGCGTAAATTGTTTATGTAATATTATTCCTAATTTTCCTTATTAAATTTATAGTTTTTTTTACTGTTGATACTATTTTGAATCTCTGCGACAACGCATAATAAAATTGGATATTGGTTACGAGTCTTAATCCACCTCATTGATAGTTCAAATTAATCAGGAGAAAATTGACTAATATATAAATATATATTATAATATATATATATATATTATATATATATATATATATATATAATATATAATATATATATTTTATATATATATATATGTGTGTGTGTGTGTGTATTTGTGAGTGTGAGATGGGTATGTGCGTATGTGTGTAGAATCATAATTGTTGCTTTATTTGCATAATGTACATGCGCGTATGTGTGTGCTCATTAATTAAATAAATGTATTAAATGTATTTATAAATACTGCAAACACTTACATGTTTTTCATCGTACAAAATACGCTAAAATTAATTATTTATCAAAGGAAATGAAATTATTATTATTATTATTATTATTATTATTATTATTATTATTATTATTATTATTATTATTATTATTATTATTATTCCTGTAAAATAGTACAGCGTTTGATAGATAACTTAGTAATGTTATTACATTTTTTTTCTTATTACTTAACCGGAACTGAAAAATTGAGAATGCTTATTTTTTTTAAAGATAAAGTTGCATCAACCGATTAAATTATATTGTTTTAGCTTGCATAGTGTTTTGAGAGAGAAGAGAGAGAGAGAGAGAGAGAGAGAGAGAGAGAGAGAGAGAGAGAGAGAGAGAGAATGTGTGCGTGAGTGAGTGATATATATATATATATATATATATATATATATATATATATATATATATATATATATATTATATATATATAGTATATTATATATATAATATATATACTATATATACTAGGTAGAAGTAAATAGATATATAACAAATGAAATGTATAGATAGACAGTGTTTTTGAATTTAGCAATGTACGTAAGTTATTATTTACAGAACTATCAAAATTTTAACTCACTATAAATCTACATTAGTATTTTGAATTTATAATATATATATATATATACTATATATATATATATATATATATTATATATGTATATTATATATATCTATATATATATATATATATATACTATATATACTTTATATATATATATAATATATATATATATATATATATATAATATATTATATATATATATATATTAATATATAATAATATATATATATATATATACGGGGTCGCGTTTTTGGGGGGGGGCCAGGGGGGCCATGGCCCCCCCCGAAATTTCTGGACACTAAAAATTTTAGGTATCATATCCGTTAATAATAATATAAAGTACAGAAGTTAAATTAATTTTAATAACTTCGTCGCTTGTTCAGGAAACAAATCTCGTAGTCCTGTATTAAAACTAAAACTTGAAACCATCAAGAGAAAATGCAACATTAGAATTACACAGCTGAATTTTGAAGAATGTGAAGCGTATCAGAGCTGGGTATTGAAATTGAAATTGCGGTAACAAGAATTAACAATCCAAAAATACAGACAAAACATTCCTACTCCGAACCCAAAGACTTATTTCGAGGCACACTACCCATTTTTATACCCATTTTTGGATGATTTAATATCAGCATTAGAAAGAGAGGTTTTTAAATTTTCCATGCAATTGTTCATACCGAACAGGTGTAATGTGGCATATGAGAAGATAAAAGAATGTAATATTTACAAGGAAGGATCTCGAAAGCCCTAATGAAGATTTATTAAGAGCAGAATAGGATTTTATGGACAGTTGAAATGGCATCAACAGCCACAGGTCCACCAGATCCAAAAACGCAATTAAATGGACTAGTTTCTTCTGTTCGCAGTCACATTATAAATATTTACATCTTGTTTGCAAATACTGGCAATTTTCCCGTGTCTACTGCTGCAGTAGAAAGAAGCTTTTCAACATTAAGACTTCCTGAAAAGCCTACTTGAGAACACTATTGGAGATGAAAAGAGATTATGTGACTTGCCTCCTCTACATGCCATCGAAATATTGAAAAAATTTGAAGGATGTTAATCTCTCAGACCTCGCTCATCTCATGTAAGGCGCTTAAATTTAACATATTCGTAAAGATGATTTTAGTAATTCATATAAATTCTTCCCATCTTTTCTTAGGAATTAAATATTTTTGTCCTTCCACTTTATATATAATATATATATATATATATATATATATATTATTATATCTATTAAAATATAATATATAATATATATATATATACTATATATACTATATTATATATATAATATATATATATATATATATATATACAGTATATAATATATATATATATATATTATATATATAAATATATATTATATAAATATATAATATATATAATATAATATATTATATATATATATATTAGTATATATATTTATATATCTATATATATATATAAAGAACGATTTTTTTTTGGCCCCCCCGAAAAAAATTTCTGGATACGCCACTGTATATAATATATATAGTATATATAATATATAATATACTATATAATATATATATATATATATTGTATAAAAATACATATATATATGTATTTACATATATATTTTTTTATAAATATATTATAAAAGTAAAAATATTCAAATATTTATTCGAGGATCACTATTTTAACCATTCTAATTATATATATATATATATATATATATATATATATATATAATTATATATATATATATATATATATATATATATATATATAGTCAAGGGCGGATGTTTTTTATTTTATAAGTTTTTATTTAAAATCAAGTTTTTATGTAAAAAATGTTGGTCAAACTTCTTTATTGTTGGGATGGACTTTTTAATAAAAGTCGCTAACTACATGTCCAAATTCTCGAAAGATTTGTTAAGTTAAAGAATAAGTACACACACATATAAAAAAACCGTATATATATTTGGAATATACATATTTACGTATTAAGTAAGGATGACTGCTAACTAAAAGTTTGGTAAATCAATATCTTCATTCTTTATATTTTACCAAATTTTGGATAGGGAGGCGATCTCACCTGTTGGCAGGCCGACCATACATAGTCTCTAAAATTCCTCACTCGTGGCAAATATTCTTGAAACCTAAGAATTTTCAAGAAAATCACTTAATTTTCGCCATATATATATATATATATATATTATATATATATATATATATATATATATATAATATAATAATATATATATATATATATATATATATATATATATATATATATATATATATATATATATATATATATATATTATATATATATATATATATATATATATATATATATATATATATTAAAATTGTATTGGTTCAATCGAATGTAATGATTTTCGGACCATCGTGTGTTCGTGTGTGTGTGCCCTCAAAAAAGTAAAACAAATATAATATGGATTCATTTGTAACCAAGGCTTATTTTTATAATCACAAATATTTTTATTATTTATCGTGATAAAAAATATTGAACCAAAATGCCTAAAAATTTTTTTATAAGCTGCCATTAAAGAACGAGATGAGATATTTGTTTGTTACTAACTAATTACAATACTGCTAATTTGCTTTGGCAAATCAAGTCGTTCTTTCTTTCAGAAAAACAGCCGTTGAAATTTTGAATTGTTGAAGGGCATATCAGGAACTTGTCCGAATCTCTCTCTCTCTCTCTCTCTCTCTCTCTCTCTCTCTCTCTCTCTCTCTCTCTCTCTCTCTCTCTCTCTCTCTCTCTCTCTCTCATCTCTCTCTCTTCTCTCTTCTTTTCGTTTTCCTCAGTCTCTCTGTCATTCTCTTTCACTCATCTATACATCTATTTATCTGCCTATTTATATATCTGTCAATCTTTCCTTTCTTCTTCTCCTTCCTCTCTCTCTCTCTCCCTCTCTCTCTTCTTCTCTTCTCTTCTCTCCTCTTCTTCTCCTCTCCTCCCTCTCTCCATCCTCCTCTCTCTCGATTCCCATACTCCCGATCCATCCTCTTTTCTCTCTCTTCTCTCTCTCTCTCTCTTCTCTCTCTCTCTCTGTATTTGTATTTAAATATATTGTATTTACTGTGTATATGGGTACTTATTATACGATCTCACGCCGATCTCTAAGTGAGATATTAATGCCAGATAATTTTTTTTTCTGTGGGTTGATTGCAATTTTTACCGATTCTATTCACAACTCACTGGGAACGGGGGTAGACAAAAAGGCATTGTCCGGTATAGCCTAATATATATATATTATATTATATATTATTATATATATATAATATAGTTATATAGTATATATATTTATATATATATATATATATATATTATATATATATATATATATATAATATATATATATATAATGCAACATACTGTAGGACGTTCTACACGTGTGCGTATGACTGACGTCTGCATGTTTCTTAACTGTTTACTGACATATTTAATACTGTTTATGAATGCACTTAAATTTTTTAATATCTTCATGCATTTTGTTTTCTTTTATGTAACTTGTTTACTTGCGTACAGTTGACGTCAGTGTCGTAACGTTATCCAATTATCATCTTGAAAGAAATCCTGCCTCCCGACCCCTATATTATATATTTAAATAATTGTTCTGGGGCTTCAGTAAAGGTTTCTCTGTGAGTGCGTTCTTTTTATTTGATTTTTTTTTTTTTTTGGGGGGGGGGGGGTGGAGGGACATGGCCTGGAATTGGGGCACTGCCCTCCTTTATCCTGTCGTAGTTAAGTCTCTCTTTGACGTATTAAAGTTTAGGCTCTTTAGATAGAGATGTAAGAAGTTACATCTATAAGATCTAAATATTCGACTGCTTTAATTAAGAAACGCATATAAGCCATCATATAATATATATATATATATATATATATATATACAATTATATTATATATAATATATTATATATATAATATATAATACCTATATATATCTATATATAATATATATGATATATATATATATATATATTTAAGAACAAATTAATAATTAAGAAAAACAAGTAAAATAATATAAAAAATGTTAATAATAATCTACAAATCTGTTAATAATCTACAAAATCTTAAAGAAATATAAAACCAAAATGAGCTGTTTATGCTTTGCGCCTATAACTCCTTAACTTTCCTAGGCACATCGGCGTAGCTGCAATAAAATATATCGTATACTTCCAATCAGGGATGGCAATTTTAGTGATTTTTTTGATTTTTTTAAAAAAAACAATCTTTGTGTTTTTTGAACTTTTTTTGGCTCTTTTTGATTTTTGGATCGAAACGTAACGCGAAATATAATTGGCAATTTACAAATTACATATCGCGTGACATTAGGAATCGAAAAAATAGAAAAATATAAAAAAAATAAAAAAAATTCATCAAATTGATTTTTTTAAAAAAATCAAAAAAATCACTAAAATTGCCATCCCTGCTTCCAATGATGTTAAGTGAGGCTCGCCGCCTCATGCTTCGTGCATCATATTGTTGCCTTCATTTGCAATTTTAATTAATTTCTCCCTCTCTCTCATCTCTCTCTCTCTCTCCTCTTCTCTCTCTCTCTTCTCTCTATATATATTATATATATTATATATATATATATTATATATAATATATATATAATATATATATTTTATATTATAATATATAATAAAAATATATATATATTATGCAACTTTATTTAATGTAATAATGAAAATATTTATTATTATTAATAATAATAAAAGTCGCGAACTACATGTCCAAATTATTATTATTATTTTTATTATTATTATTATTATTATTATTTTATTTAATTATATTAATTATTATTATTTTTATTTATTTATTTACTTATTAATTTATTATTATTATTATTATTTATGATTATTATTTTATTATTATTATTATTATTATTATTATTATTATTATTATTATTATTATTATGTGTTATTATTGAGAGTCGAGGTGGGAATAAATTGTAAAATTAAAAACATGTTGAAAATTAAACGCAAATTAATTAGGAAATTTTCTTAATTGTTTTCAATGAAAAAAAAAAAAAAAAGTGAAGAAATGAGTTAAAAGAATGTCGAAAATTCTGAATTTTTTTATTTCGCCGACTCGAATCTTTCTTTTCTATTTTTCACTTTTTTTTTTTAAATTTCTTATTTTCGCTTTTCTCCATTTGTCTATTTTTTTTAATTTTCGTTTTTCTCATTTTTTTTATTATTCATTTTCCTTTTTATATATATATATATTTTCATTTTGTTTTACTTTTCCAATTTTTCTTCACTGTTTTCCAGTTTTGTTCGTTCCCATTTTTTTGTCTTATTATTATTATTATTATTATTATTATTATTATTATTATTATTATTATTATTATTATTATTATTATTATTATTATTATTATTATTATTATTATTGACCAGAGAGGAAGTGACCTTGAACATTTGTTTTAAAATCGGTTTAATTAACGTGATCAGAACAGGTGTTTTGATTGATTTATTTTTTTAATACCATTTAATTTTCATTTCGTAAAAGAGAAGTAACGGGATCGATTCTCCGTCTTTCATCCTATTATGGTATTCATGTAAAATGGAATTCCAGGGTTTGTTGGGAAAGAAAGAAGAAAAGATTTTGCCTCACGTTATTTGCAAGACGGGACGATATATTAGTCTCCAACCACGATATGTTTGTTATTAAATGAGTTAATATACCACAACTACTACTACTATTTATATACTACAGCAACAATAGCAACAAATTCTTCTGTTGGGAATAATAATAATAATAATAATAATAATAATAATAATAATAATAATAATATTTTTTATTCTAGGATGGGAACTTCTCTAGGTAATTTGTACCTAGGATCCGGACTAGGGATCGAACCCGCGCCCTTGCCATGCGACTCTTTCGCTCTACCGATTGAGCCAAAATAATAATAATAATAATAATAATAATAATAATATATTTTTCATTGTAGTTAATAGAAATGAAGATTCAAATGGGGTGTGATCCTACTACTAGTACTAAAATAAGTCGATAATATTGATCTTGATAAAGAAAATTAAAAGTTAGTGATAATATTGATAAAGTAAAGTAAATTGATAAAGAATTGGATTTATCATAAGGTGTGGGTTGGGAGGTGATTCGGAATAATAGATATATTTTTTTCTATTTCTCTATACTGATATTACGCCTCTGTGCATATTCAGGGACTTTCTTAGTAAAGAAATTTTATCATATTTCTTGGAAAATAAATAATTTAAATCAACTGAACTTGATGAGTCATTTAACATTTTTTTCCTGTTAGGAAAAAGTAAGAGTCCATCTTGAATGTAGGGAAATATTTAACATTTTTCACTCAAGTCGTTTTATTTTGCTTGTCTTCTGAAATATTTGCTGCTTTAATAATAAAATTTTATTTTTATTATTATTATTATTATTATTATTATTATTATTATTATTATTATTATTATTATTATTATTATTATTATTATTATTATTGCAATATTTTCCCCAAGTTAATAGAAACCTTAATAACATTTTCGTTAATTTTCTTCAAGACAATTCTTGATTAAAAGAAAAATAATGGCTTCTGAAACGATCCTAGCTTTCGTCCACTCACGAGGGACATTTTCATGGATATGACTTTATTTTAAGAACGAAGCCAAAATTAAAGTTATTTATAATAATACAATTATTGCAAATATAATAAGTAAGATTGAAATCTATAATTTAAAATATACGAAATTGGAATGTTAAGTTCGTAGTTTAGATCGTGTATTTTTTCTTTCTTTCTTTTAAGTAAAGATGTTAAGGTAATCGGACATTTCGGACATTGTAACGTGGATGACACATGTGTCATTTTTAAAGATCATAACAGCATTCAAAATTTTATCCACAAACTTCTTAGTTTTTTTTAGATGTGAAAATGAAAATAGCTACGATGGCACAATTGAAAGAGATATTTACGTTAAAAACACCGATAAAGGGAGTCTATATGAGTTTCATTCATACACACCTCTGGCCTATAAAATATATATAATAAAAACAATCTAATAAATAATAAAAAATAAATAAAAACATCTAATTGGGAGCTCTTTAGTAAAGAAATCAAAAGAATATGTAAGATATTAATTAATAATGGTTTTCCTCAATATTTAATAGAAAAAAACGATGAAAAACACATAAATATATTGCCGACCCTAAAACAAACAAGATGATAATAACTTGATATTCTATTAAAAAGAGCGAAGTGTTTGGTTCAATAAATGAAGAGTAAAAATTGAAAATTATTTTAAAGAAACTTTTAAGGGAAAAAATAATGAAACAATCACTATTAGAAGCTATTATAAGCCTATAAAATTATCATTTTGCTTTAGTGCTCGTCATGTATCACCTGCGGGCGAGTGTACCAACGTCGTGTACCAGTTCTATTGCAATGAGAATGGATGTAACGACTCTTACTTTAGTTTTACGACGAATACACTTCGGCAGCGTATGTTGCAACACCAGTACAAACCAAGTAAGGCACAACACCATATACAGACAGGTAGAACATAACAAATCGCACAATAATGAAATAGTGAATTACTTTAAAATTTTGAATAAAAAGAGTGAATTTTCTGATCTTAGACTGGTGGAGTCCCTTCTTATAAGAAAACATAGTCCAGGCATTAATATAAAATAAAGCGAAATGTCCGATTACCTCAACATTTTTACTTAGAAAAAAGAAACAAAAAAAAGACAAGATCTAAATTATAAACTTCACATTTCTTTTCGTATATTTTAATTTATAGTTTTAATCATACTTATTATTTTTTTAATAATTGTATTATTTTAATTTCAATTTTGGCTTCGTTCTTAAAATAAAGCCATATCCAGGAAAATTTCCAACGTGAGTGGAAGAAAGCTCGGATCGTTTCAGAAGCCATTAATTTTCTTTTAATCAAGAATTGTCCTGAAAAAAATTAACGAAAATGTTAGGAAGGTTTTTAGGAATTTGGAAAAATCTTGCAAAAATTATATCTAGACAAATGCTGGTTTATTATTATATTATTATTATTATTATTATTTTTTTTTATTTTTTATTATATTATTATTATTATTATTATTATTATTATTATTATTATTATTATTATTATTATTATTATTATTATTATTATTATTATTTTTTATTAATATTTAGAATAAAATATAGTATTATTTATATTATTATTATTCAGTTATATTTAGAATAAAATATAGCATGTTTACTTTATTATTTAGAACTTTACTGTATTCACAGAAGAGTAAATTTTAGTTTTTTTAATCGTTTTGATCTATTAAAGAAGTTACTTGGGAGTCGCCTCGCTTCTTTGAACCCTGTACACTACACTCTACTCACTACTACTAATAATAATATAAAATAATAATTAATAATAAAATAATAATAATAATAATATAATGATAATAATAATGGGAGAAATAACTGTAAATATATATATTTAAGAACAAGTATATATAATATATATAATATATATATTATAATTAGTATATATATATATATATATTTATTTATATATATATATATATATAATAATATATATATATATATAATATATATATATATATATATATATATAATATATATTAGTGAGGACGATTAATCGCATCGTCATCGTCAGCGGCCAAAAATCGGATATTTTTTTTAAATCGTCGATCTCATCATTCGTCTAGCGCAAATTTCGACGATATTTTGCCAATAATTCGAACAAATATTCAAGAATTTTGAATAGTATTAAAACTCATAAGAATAATAATAATAATAATAATAATAATAATATATAATAATAATTAATAATAATTATATAATATATATATATAATATATTATATAATATTTTAATATATATAATAAAATATATATTTATATATTATATAAATAATATATATATATATTATATCATATATAATAATAATAATATATTATAATATATATATAAATATTATATACCATTTTGTTATTGGATGGACATTCAGTGCCTAATGGTTCGCTTTTCTGTTATGCGTCATACCACACTCACATCCAGACAAACATATCAACACATACTTATATCCACCCCCTCTTCTAACAACATCTTACAGACAATCCCTGTCCCTTATATCCATACGTGTAGGAGAAAAATTGCCCATACCGTAGTTTCCTTGCCTGCGTTGTCTAGAAGGCGACCTAAGACGGTTAGTTAGGTTGGCTGCCTACTGACCAATATCTTTCCCAGGAATGCTTAATGCAAATCCTCGGAGAAGCTCTTGATCGTAGTAATGCCCTTCTATCCTTCGGCGAAAAGGTATGAATCGTTCTAAATATGAAATATCAGAGCAGAGGAATAAAGTGAAGATGAGGAGAGAGTGATTAGAGTATTTAGAAAGGGCAATCTTATTTTGCTCGCTGTTGACTTAAACAAAGATGAAAGGAAACGGTTTGAAAATGGTGTGTTTGTGGAAATGTTGTTGGTGTTTGCTGGTGGAAATAATGAGAAAAGGCATAGAAGGCTTGCAGAGTCTGATGAGTGAATTGTGGTAAAGAGAGGGCTATGGTAGATTTGTTGTGTGAGTACTAGAAGTCTAAAAGGTAAATTTAAGTATGAAAATGTCAAAATTGTGTGGTTGCGACATATGAACCATCTGAGGGAAGTTGAAAGAGTACATTCTGGGATAATCTGAATGATGTTTTGGATGGGAGGAATGAGTAGATTCAGTTCATTTGCCACATATCTGCCCATTCAAGGATTTTTTTTACAGTTGTCACCACCACTTCACGGCAGAGCCCTATTCAAGGAGGGGGTAGTACTCTCAAAAAGTTCACCCTCTAGCGCAAATTACCATATGAGCATAGCGCAGGCTTATAAAGTGAGGAATTAAAATCAGGAGGAAATACAGAAGATGGGAAGAGGAATTCCACAAAAGCAGAGGGGGGCGAAGAAGAACCACCACAGCAACTAGCCCTGGAGTTACCAGATTCAGCACAATACTCTGCGCAGATATCGAGCAACCTATTTGCTACGAAGGGTCGTTAAAGGTGTGGTACGCGAGTATAATTCCTCGAAGCATTGCCGCTGCAGTACCTCATAGAATAAGATATAAAAACCAACATCGCTCGCAAAGATAGATGGTCAAGTGAACTGGAAAGCATAACAGTTTATAAGCCTTTTTCCCGTTGACTCGACCCTGTCCAAAAGGCCGGGTGAAACCAGAGCCCCCTCCCCCAGAT
>JABUQX010034924.1:65000-70000 GCA_015478945.1 Trachelipus rathkii
AGATTGTAGCCTTGGGCTACAATGACTATTTTAATGAGTCTAGTTTGGACTTAATGAGCTTGTCACACTTTAGGGCTGCTTGACGTTTAGGTCTACCAACTACTGCCTCCGAGTCATCAGCTGCTTTATCACCATTATTTGATTTATCTTTATCATTAGAGACTTTATCTATTATTAAGGACAATTCTAATGGATACAAATTACTTATTGAATGGTATAATATTTGTCCATTACTTTGTTTAACTTTAACAGTTCTTATTTTGTTGTCATAACCAATTACAACTTCCATAACTCTACCCATCATCCAGAAGGGACGAGGCTTTAAGATGGATTTTATTAGCACTATATCATTTACTTTGATTTTATTTTCCCAAGAGATTTGATATATATCAGTCATAGCTTCCCTTAGATCTAATAGGTAAGCTTCATACCATAGTTGTTTAAACTGATTAAATAATTGCTCTTGAGTATCAAGAGTGCTTTCTAAAGAACCCCTGTCAGGTTCCTTCCAGACTTCGTCATTTGCATCCTTTAAAATAAGAGAAGTATTACAATTCAAACGAATGAATGAGTTAGGAGTTATGGTTTCAAGATCACTAGCTTCTGATCTATATGTGAGAGGCCTGCTGTTAATAGCATTTTTTATAAAAGACAAAGTTGTTAAAAGTTCGAAATAATTTAACCTCTTCCTACCAATAACTTTATACATACAAACTTTCAAAGTCCGTATTTGACGCTCATAAAAAGACCCCCACCAAGCTGAATAATTGGGAATACGAATATGCTTAATATTGTTAATTTTGAGTTCATCCCTGAATTCATTGGACCCCAGAGCCCTAGACAAGATGTCTGCCCCCTTCACGAATGTTCTAGCGTTATCAGAGTAAAGGAAATCTGGGATGGTATATAGGTTACAAAACCTTTGAAAAGCTAGTAAAAAATTTGTCACACCCATGTCAGGGACTAGTTCTAAATGAATTGATCTTACATTAAGACATGTGAATAATAGGATAAACATCTTGTCCAGTTTACCTGTAGTCTCATTAGTCACAAATATATGACCAGTAAAGTCAATGCCTGTGAATTTAAAAGGCATTACTAAATTCATATGATGTTTAGGGATGTCAGTGCACTTAGGATATTTAAAAGCACGCACATTGATTTTTTTGCATAACATACACTGATTTAAGACCTTTTTTATTGCTATGCGAGCTTTGGGAATCCAGAAACCTTGGTTTCTAATATAATTTAATGTACTATCTAATCCCAAATGCTGCATTTTTTTATGAGCCTTCAAAATTAATAAGGTGGTGAAGTGGTGGTATCTTGACAAAAGGATAGGATTTTTGATATCATAATTAAAGTATGTACATTTAGATATTCTACCCTTTGATCTTAAAATGTCATCACCATCCAAAAATAAATTTAAGTTATTAACTAGGTTAGGTATTGCACCCTTTTGATCCGATTTTAAAAATTCAATCTCTTTAGTATATGAAGAGTTTTGTACTTTTTTGATCCAATATTTAAGAGCTTTTTTGCAAGGGTCTTCCTTAGTAATTTTGCTTAGAAACATAAACAAATAACTAGTTATATTTATTACTTTTTCAAATTTACTAAATTTATTTATTTCCAATATTTCATCAATATTATTATGTTTATTATTAATTACATTAGTATTAAAATTTAATGTAGCAAAATTACTAAATTCTGGAGAAAGTGAAAGCATTGGAAATTTTGGCCACCTCTCCAGATCCTTACAAAGCCACTCTGGACCATGTTTCCACATATTTAAATTTTTCGCAAATTGTTTAAAAGTTAAACCCCTGGTCAAAAGGTCTGCTGGGTTTTGAGCAGTTTGCACATAGTTAAAAATAATTTTTAGTTTATATTTACTTCTGATGTCATCACACAAAGTGATAACATCTTTTAACCTGTTATTAACATACTTAGCCTTGACCTTGGTTTCACCTGTCAAAAGCCAATTAAGAACTACTTGTGAGTCCACACCTATATTTACATATTCAAAAATGATGTTAAAATAAGAGTCTAAAATAGTGGATATGCATTTTAAAGCTAAAAGGACTCCTAATAGTTCTAAGGTTGGAATACTATAGGTCTTTTTAACAGGTGTTACTTTGGCCTTGGCAAACAAAAGGTTATTTTTTCCTTCACTTGAACCATATGCAACAAACCCATAACATTTAGCAGAACTGTCACAAAATATATTCAGACCATAGGATTCACTTTCATTCACAACTTGACGTGGAAACTCAATCTTACTCAATTCATTTAAATCCTCCTTCAGTTTACCCCATTCAGTCAACATTTCCCCAGGTAATTTTTCATCCCATTCTTTTTTAGCTTCCCAAACACTTCTCATTAACAACTTCCCTCTTACGGTAATAGGTATTGTAAGTCCTAAAGGATCAAACAACTTGGAAGTTTCAGAAAGTATCTGTCGCTTTGTACTACACGAGCTAAAATAAATTACTCTCACGTTCCAGTGGGACTTAAAGGTATAAATTGCATTTATACCCAAGCACCTTTTCATACTCATTTTCATGCTCCACATACCTACCATCCATTCTCATACTCTCACACAACTGCTCACAATTACTATTCCAAGAGCGAAGTTCAAACCCACCCTGGTTCATTCTTTCAAAAGTAAGATGGTACAACTTTTCCAATTCTTTGCAATTATTGCCTGTAAAAATCAGGTTGTCTACAAAAAAATTAGAAGACAAGATATCCCTACACTTATCATCAGGGAACTTTTCTACATGATGTTTCATTATATAATGGAGAATGAAATGGGACGCTGTATAACCGAACAGTAAAGTTTTAAACCTGAAAGAGATTAATTCATCATTCTGATACCATAAAAAACAGAATTTGTTTTTGTCATATTCGTCTCTTAATTTGATAGACAAAAAGGCTTGTTTAATGTCACTAAGGACAACATAATTATTAGTTCTAAATACCAAAAGTAATTTTAAAAGGGAGTTCATTAAATCTAAACCAGCATAAGAAGCCTGATTCAAGGAAGGGCTGTCTTTAGATATTTTAAAAGAGCAATTAAAGACAGGTCTTATCTTGGTTGTGATCTGCTCCTCACTTCTTATTATAGGTCTGTGAGGTATAAATATATAATCACATCTCTTAAATTTAGGAATATTTACAATTTCAATTATATTATCTTGCAAATATTGAGAAAAAATATTATTATAACTTTCTACAAGTCCTTTTTGCTTAAGAGAAGAATAGACTCTATTTAATACTCTCAAAGAAATATCAAAATTTGAAGCAACATTTTTAATTTTTTCTTCTATCCAAGGAAGTTTGACATAATAATTGCCATCCTGGAAAGAAATATCATTCTAAATTTTTTAATCATGATCTCATCATAAGAGGCTAGATCATTATCCTCTTTAGTAGGAATACCAACACTCTCCATGGACAACAAATATTCAAGTCCATGTTCTACTTCAGAATCATCATAAATATTATCAAAAGGGTGAAAATAACTTTTAATAGGATTTAAAATCAAATTTACAATGGTTTCATTTACTAAAGCAGACTCCTCCTCTTCTATCAATGGAGATTGCATATTCACTTTACTTACTTCTATGATTTGATTTCTGGTTAAAAAATTTTGAACATTACCTATAGGTATAAACTTATTTGCAATTTTAAAACAACTTCCAGACATTATATTAACTAAATTAAAAGAAGGAAGAAATTGAATAATGTCTGTGCCTAATAAACAATCTATGTCAAACATATCATGGTCTCCACTGTCATAAAAAAAAGAATCAGCTAAAGGAATACCATTTTTCTTAAAATTTTCAACCGCTTTATTCATGCCGTGAATTCTATAATTTAAATTTAAATCATTGTCAATGAGGAAAGGCATGCTAAAAACTTCCCGATCATTAAATTGTAAACCCAATAACAATTGCTGAAAAATTCGCTGTTTTGCACCAATGAAAGTTTGAATATTGTACTCTAATTCATGTAAATTATCAAAATTATTAATTAAACCTGTCATGGCATTTTTAGATATGTAAGAGCGTTGACTACATGTATCTATTGCTCCTCTTACTGTAACCTTTTTGTTGCCTTTAAAGAGTTGAAAGGAAATTGTTGGCAACAAATACACTTTATCCACATTTTGTTGGAAACTTATACATAAGGAGCTAACAGACTCATTTTGCTCATTTGGGATATCATTGGGACAAAAAGCTGTTATATGGGAATTAGCTTTACACTTAAAACAATTAAATCTTAATTTATTTTTAATACCATAACATTTTTCAGGCACATGCCCCAAACCTCCACAATGATGACACATGTTTAGCTCTTTGGCACGTTTTATACGCTGAGGCACTGTTGGATACTTGTCACATAAATAGAGAGGATGATTTTTTAATTGACATAGCTTACAAATTGTAGGGTTGTAAGTTTGAGTTTCTATTTTATTATTTACATACATTTTAGAATCTTTACTATTATTTACAGTTTTAAAATTTTGAAGAGTACTAGATTTAGGAGCTTTAGTAGCTTGAAAAACTTTATTTACTTTAGCTTTGGTTGATACATCCTTCCTATTTTGGGACAAAATACTTAAAGTATTAATAACCTCATTATAATGATCAAAAAATTGTACCAAAGTAGGATAATTATTTGCAATTTTATGTATTAATTCACTTTTAAACACTTTAGGCAATTTTTGAAATATTATATTACTCAAGAGTAGACTTCCAGGTGTATCAGCTTCTAAAAAGTCTACTTCATAACTCTTAAGTTCATAAATCATTGACCTAAGTTCATTTATATACACTTTCAATTTCAAAAAGCCTTCATCATAGCCTTCATCAACCTTAAGATCTAAAATATTATTTATATTTTCATTAATTATGAAAGGCCTATCAAGAAATTCTTTCTTTAATAACCTTAAGGCTATGTCATAGTTTTCATCTGTAATAGACAGATGGCTT
>JABUQX010034924.1:75000-77500 GCA_015478945.1 Trachelipus rathkii
ATGGCAGGAGGTGGCTGGTGCAATTCAATCTTTTGTGGATGTAAAGGGACTAATCTTGAGTACGCTAGGGTCTTACATGAGGGTATGTGTACCTGTGTTAAATTATAGTAATGACTAATGAGACTATGGTCTGTTAGATCTAATAGTACATGTGCCTTCAGATGGACAATCTTGGATCGTGTATGTGAGAAGAATTGATAAATGAGAAATGAAACATATAAGAGAATTGTGTGGTAGTGTGAAGAAATTGGTAAAGAGAGAAATAAAATGAATTACATTGAGATGGAATTGGTCATGTGGAAAGGATGGATGATAGTCGGTGGGTTATAAGCGGGATGTTATGGGTGGTGAGCTGTGCTGAGAGTCGACCGGCTGGGAGGCCGAAGAAAAAGCGGAATGTTCAGTAAAGGAATGCCTGGAGGAAGAGAAATGTGAGTTTGGAAGAGGCGAAGAAGTAAGGTTCTAATAAGAATGAATTCCCGTGGTTTTGTGAAGCGGGGTAAAAAATGTGGACCCTGCATAAGCCTGATGAAAGAAGTTAATTGCTTGTGTTATAGGTTGAGTGGTACATGTTGGATTAAAGAGTGTTGGGAATAGAAAACATCGTTTGTACAACAAATGGCAAGTGTCATCAGGGGAATAGTGAGGAGTGGTGTCCCACAGGTCAGTGCTGGACGGTAACTATTGTTCCTCATTATACCTATATAAATGAATTTAACCAAGAACTTAAATGTTAAGTTTCTAAGTTTGCAGATGATACCAAGTGGCTACCTCAGTAGGAATAGTGAAGGATGTATAAATATTCAAAATGATCTCTTGATAAACTTTTTGGGTGGGCAGATAAGTGGCAATGAATTAATGAATTAAGTTTCTTCTATTAGGTTTCTCAAATAAAAGTTTATTACGATGTGAATGGGAATTGGCTGAATCTGTGGACCAAAGAAAAAGATTTAGATTTAGGTGTGATTATAAGAAGTAATTTGAAAGTAGCTAATCAGTGTTTGGGAGCAAGAAATAAAGCTAATAAAATGCTGGGCATAATAAATCGTAATGTTTACAGTAGCAAGGAAGCTTTAAGAAAACTGTAAAATAGCTATGTTAGGCAGTATCTAAGAGTTATGTGCACAAGTTTTGGAACTCCATTTATTTAAAGACTTAGATCATGCTTAGAGAGAGCGCAAGTAAGACCACAAAAGGGAATTTCTGGGTTTGAGGGTAAGAGCTATGAGGAGAGGCTGAAGGACTTAGGAATGTTTTCTGTAAAAAGGCAATTTCTCAGAGGGGACGATACAAGTCTACAAATATTTACATTCTATTTTATAATACTAAGAGACCAATAAATTTCTTCTTAGGAGAGCACGGCCGGAGGACCAGGGCATAGTAAGAAAATTAAGAAGAAGAAAGATACTGATCCAAGAAAGCATTCATTCTGCAACAGGGTTGTTAAATTTTGAGTTGTTTGCACAGGAAGTTGTTGAGAATGTGACTCGATTGCAACATTTTAGAAAGGATTGGATAGGTATATGGATGCGTTTGTGTGTCATATAGTTTATTTTAGTAAAGCCAAAATTAGCGGGTTTTTGTTACGTAGTTATTACATGTTATGACTATAACAAAATTTATTAAAGCTTGTAGTGTGGTTGCCGCTGTACGTTTAGCTATAGTGTATTTTGTTCTTTTAGTTAGTGACTTTGTGGTATACATGAAAGTTATTGACAAGCCTGGATGTTTTGGGTGGATTTGCATGAGCATGTTTTAGACTTGTGTGTATAAAAAAGTAATTTGACAAGCCCTAGGATGCTTTGTGAATTTGCATGAACATGTTGTTTGATGATTGGTTCTGTTGGCTTGACTGGGACAGTCTTGATACGCCCATGTGGCTTCTTACTGTCTTTTTATTTCTAATGTGTTTCTAATGTTTGACGAGTGCATTGTGAGGGTCTGTTGCGATTACGTGAAGCTCTAAGGTGGATTTTCTGACTGTAACTAGTTCTCACTAAAAGGTATAAAGGGGATTAAATTTTGGAGTTGTTTGCACAGGAAGTTGTTGAGAATGAGTGCAACATTTAAAAGGATGGATAGGTATATGGATGGTTGTGTGTCATATAGTTTATTTTAGTAAAGCCAAATTAGCGGGTTTTTTGTTACATAGTTATTAAGGTTAAACTGCATGTTACTATAAAGTTATTAAAGCTTGTAGTGTGGTTGACGTGTACTTTAGCTATAGTTTTTTTTCTTTTAGTTGTAGACTTTGTGTATACTATGAAAGTTATTGACAAGCCCTAGGATGTTTTGTGGATTTGCATGAGCTGTTTTAGACTTTGTGTATCTATGCAAGTTATTGAACAAGGCCCATAGATGCTTTGTGTGATTGCAATGAACAGTTGTTGATGATTGAGTTCTGTTTGGCTGACTGACAGCCTTGATTACGGCCCATGTTGGCTTTTACTGCTCTTTTATTTCTAAATGTTTCTTAATGTTTGACGAGATTGCTATGTTG
>JABUQX010034924.1:87500-89052 GCA_015478945.1 Trachelipus rathkii
CAAAATAGGCGCAAGGGAAGACTGAAAAGGAAATAGTAACATAGCCATGGTTGCCAGAAATCCATCTAGGTTAAGTCTAGGTTTACGGCATCGTCGATTCATCCAGGTTAGGTCTCGGTTTAGAACCCTACTAGTTCATGTTATGATATGTTTTGTTAAGTATACTGTGTATACTTAACAAATCTTATTGTAGCCTGAACCAGATGGTCATACAACACTTCGAGGCCCGTTCAGTTTTTTAAAGAAAACCCTATGGGAAAATTAAAAACTTTGAGAGGCTGTAGCTTTTTTCCCTAAAGAGACCGATCATTTATTTATCTTTCATTCTTCATTACTAATTTTTTAGAGCCTACGCTGTGATTTTTATAAAAATCTGTTTAGAGTCCCTTATTGTAAAACAATTATCAAAGTATTTCTAGTGCTTGTAGTTTGAATTCTGTGAAGATATGTGAATGATTATTGGGTGGTAGGTCTGGAGACACAATTTTGATATCCATTTATATTACTATGGCGTGTTTCTTTGTTTCCTTAAGGTTTCCTTCCTTTTCTTTACTGCCGTAAAAAATGTAAACCTTTTTGACCAGTTATTATTATTTATCTTCAAATATTTAAAATAACTTAAAAAGGTCACTAAAAAATACCTCCTAATAAATAAATTCTTTTTATTTTTATTTTATTTTTTTTTGCTTATTTCTGAAATACTTTACAAGTTAATAAAACAAATGTCGTTAATGTACGGCTCTCGTCTTTTATATAAATTAAAATAAATGTAAATTAAAATATATAGAAATTAATATTAAAAAAACACATGACCAATTTTGTAGCTCTTCGAATTTTAATACCATTTCATTCTTTTCTCTGTATAAACAATATATATATATATATATATATATATATATATATATATATATATATATATATATATATATATATATATATATATATATATATATATATATATATATATATATATATATATATATATATATATATATATATATATATTGGAAAGGATGGATAATGGTGAGTGTGAGCACTGGGAATCGACCGGCTGGGAGACCAAAGAAAAGGTGGATTGGGTCGGTAAATGAATGCCTGAAAGATGGGATTGTGAGTTTTGGCAGAATATAGCCGCATAATAGCGTGATGGCGGGGTTTTGTGAAGGGGTATGGTTGTGGGCTTTGCCCAAAAGGATGAACCCCACATAGACGAGATACACAGTGAGGGTCCATCGCAGCCTTGCGAAGCCCTAGGGTGAATTTTTCTGACTGCGAGTTCTCACTTAAGGGTAGGGGGGGGGAGCTTTTTTTCGACTTGGGTCATGTTCTACTACTATTCTGTTTTTGGTGTGTGCTACTCACCTCGCCCCCAATCTGGGGATAGGAGGAAGATGATAATAACAAGCATATATATACCTTCGTATATATATATATATATATATATATATATATATATATATATATATATATATATATTGAAGCGGCGCACGAAATGCGCGAAAGCGTTACGATAAAATGCGAAACGCCAACTACCCTGACTGAACGAAGCACG
>JABUQX010034925.1:0-2500 GCA_015478945.1 Trachelipus rathkii
AATAATAATAATAATAATAATAATAATAATAATAATAATAATATTATTAATAATAATAATAATAATAATAATAATAATATTAATAATAATAATAATAATAATAATAATATTATTAATAATAATAATAATAATAATAATATTGCATTAATAATAATATTGTTACACACAATAATAATAATATTATTAAATAATAATAAATAAAAGGAAATTGCTGTCTACAACGATTCTAGACAATAGTAATACGTCATATTAGCATCACCGGATATTTATAACTACGTCATTTTCATTAGGTCATTGAACGTGAGTAATATATATTTAAACACATAAACTTACATGACTATGTGTGAACCAGGTAACTGGGCGTAAAAAGATATATTTACGTGTGTACCAGGAACACACAAATTATGTACATTTATGTATAGCGCGAGACCAAAATTTATATATATTTTAGCATACCACATAAACTAATATATATATATATATATATATCTTATATATATATATATATATATATATATATATATATATATATATATATATATATATATATATATATATATATATATATATATATATATATATAAATATATAAAAATTTTTATATATATATATATATATATATATATATATATATATATATATATATTATGTATGCATATAATATATAAATATATATATATGATATGTATATATATGTTTGGTAACAAATATATATATATATATATATATATATATATATATATATATATATATATATATATATATATATATATATATATATATATATATATATATATATATATATATACATAAATATATATATATATATATATATATATATATATATATATATATATATATATATATATATATATATATATATATATATATATATATATATATATATATATATATATATATATATATATATATATATATATATATATATATAATTCAGTGAATTTTAAAATGTGTTAAATTACAGAAAGACTTTTAAAATACGAGTCTGGGCTTATCTTATCTTATCTTATCTTATCTTATCTTATCTTGTCTTATCTTATCTTATCTTATCTTATCTTATCTTATCTTATCTTTTCTTATCTTATCTTATCTTATCTTAATGAATTTTTATGAATAATAATTTATGATAATATTTTATAACTTTACTTAACTTAACCTAACTTATTAATTAAATAATTTTAACTTTTGCTTAAAAACTTTTGAAATTGACATTTATATAATTGTGAACATTTTGACATTTATTAACAATCCGAAAAGTGCTAATAAACTTAACTTTCTTAATTTTATGAATTACGACAATAATTTATTTATGTAAATATAGAACTATAAAAATAAAGAAATAAAACTGAACAATCTTTTATAAACATTTCTTCAAGAAGTATTCATCGCAAGGAATACCTAGCAGCGTTAATAGGTATTGTATTCACTAATAGAGACTGCAGTTTTAGCTAAACCGCTATAGAAATAGGAAAATTCCCTAGGACCTAAAACACCCGATAAAAATCTTCTTGATTAGTAATAACGCATCCAAAGCGGTATACATTGCTCTCGAAAAGTAAGGGGTTTTGAGAAAACAGTCGTAAGCAGAAGAGACATTGAAACTAAAGTTAGAAACTCAGCAACCCAGTAAATAAAGCTAAAACCCACCAGTCCAGTTCTGGCGTCCGAATTTTTTAACGGGACCTATTTAGAGCTAGATTTAAAAGCCTAAAGTCCTATCCGGAAGAAGAAAGTTAAAGCACTTACATTAAACAGTGAAAATAACTGCAAAAATTTCAAAAGAAATATTGATTTCCTAATTTGGTGACGTCCACATAAGCCCAGACAAATCGTATATTCGGAGTAAACGAAAACTCCGAAAATTTTCATTAACAACAAGACGTCCAAAATCCCAAGAAGGAATCACCAAAGGAACAAGGTCAAAATCGCCATCTAAATGGTAAAAAGGTCAGTGTAAATTTCTCAGTTGTATCTATTTTCATAGTATTAATCCCCGACTTGCTGTGGATCCAAAAGAGATCACAAGTCAAAAAGTGCCAAAATAAATACTTTGTATGCGTATATATATAAATAGAAATATATATATATAGGTATATAGTCGTATTTATATTTGCTTGCACCAGTACGTAAAGAAAAATATAGAGGCAGTGTAATCACTAAAAATCCCTTAAAAGTCACTTATAAAAACTTTACGCGATTAGAGTAAAACATTGCACTCTCTAAAAATAGTTAAATAGAAGAACACTATTAACAATAAACCATCTCAATTGCTTACAAAAACATTCTTATAAAAATTCTTGCTATAAACAATAAGAAAGAAAGCAAAAACTTTATTAAAGCCACTTTGCATCTATAATTAGTAACGTAATCTATCACAGACCGGAAGTCTGAAGTCTGTTTGTGAAGAAATATTAAAGCGTATAAAGAACAATTTCTAGACATATTGTATATATATATATATATATATATATATATATAT
>JABUQX010034925.1:5000-15000 GCA_015478945.1 Trachelipus rathkii
TAAGCGCGATAGGAGATAATTTTGAAAGAGGGATAAAGAGAAATGAAAATAGATTTGACAATAGAGGTAATAGACCACAAAGTTCAGCAGACAGGTACAGAAAACCTGGCAATAATTGGCCAAAAGATTATGACCGCAAATACAGAAGAGGTAATTACGATCCTCATTACAGTAGGGATCACAGATATCCCAGGATAAATAATAATAATCCCGGTTCCTATAAATACAGAAACAATAGAGCTAGAAGTAGTAGTAGGCAAAGGCAACGATTTAGAAGTACAAGCCCTATGCCGAGAAGACCACAGACATGGTCAACTAACAATGAAGTAGGAGATGATTCAACGCCCACGAGAGGGGTACGTTGGAATAAATTCAATAGGTCAAGGAGGGGCAGCAGTTCCCCCAGTCCGAGATTCACTCCTGAAAAGGGAGCAAACCAAAAAGCAAATCGCAATGAGTATAAGGTAAATAAAGTGTCAGATGCAGTAGTTTCTGGAGCTGGAACTTCTCCTATGCAGAATAACAGAAAGCGAACGATTCTTTCTAAGGAAGAGCTACTACGAGACTCATATGAAGAACCGTCCAGTTCAGAAGAAGACACGGACGAAGCAGAGTATATTAGAGGTAATATACACAAGAATTGTAAAATATTGGAAAAGGGTGAGACACCCAACAAGGGGAAAGGCGATCAGAAAATGGTAAGAAAGTTAACCCATCGTACAATAAGTGAAAGCGGATCAGACAGTGAAATGGTGGAGCTTAATAAAAAAGAGCAGTGTGCTAAGGTACAGAACAAAGCTTTTTTAGAAAAGGCAAGGCGTCGCGCATGCGCGCCACAAGAATAGGTAACTTATTCGAGGAAGCACCACGCGGCAGAGTAGCTTCAAATATGGATGATAAGACACCATTGCCGCACAAAGTGTGTAATATTGGGCACGCGGAGCAAAACAATTTCGCACCACACCGCACCAGAGTAGCCGCATATTATTTAAATTGTAGTATTTTAAGCAATAATAATAAGTTTTATCATAAACATTCTGAAATACACACACTTTAACGATTTAGAAGGTAGTTTTGATTTAATTTCCAAAGACATTAAACTTAACTTGGAAAGTATTACCCAGGGTGTAATACAGGTGTACGGAATCACCACACTTACACTAGAAATAGCTAATAGAACTTGTCAGTTTAAATTTGTTATAGTAGGAGATAACTGTGATTTCGAAGGTAATCTCATTTTAGGCTGTGATATATTGTCACAGACACCACTCATATTCGATTTTAAGGATAGGAAGTGCTATTTCAAGGAGGAAAGTAGCACAGGTTTAAAAATAGATATAAATAATCCGATACCTTTAATGGTAGATAAAAAGGTAAAATTATCCGCGAAAATGGTGGACAAGGAATGTTCCAACCAACGATCGAATATAATCTGCGAAAATAGGACATCAGGAACAACGGAGAATCGCTGGCAGCAACGGAGGAAGAAGGTAAGACGTCGTAGACCGAACAAGAGATCGGGCCGATGCCATAGTACTTATAACTATGCCCGTGCAGACCCATGGCGACAACAACCGAATCCTGTATGGCAGAGAGGCAGAAGATTTAATCGATGTAATAATAGAAAGAACTGCAAAGAAAGAAAAGAACTAAGCGCATAAATTATAGAAATAGGCGCAGAAATAAGCGCAGAAATAGAGGCTGGTACCATAATAACAATAGGTACTCAAGAAACAGCCAAGATGATGCCGAAGACTGGTACGAAGATACCGGTAGAGGGAAGTATAAAAGACCGCCTCGAACTCACATGGATGATGTTTTTGAAGGTGACTTGTACTGTTATAAAGTCTCAAGAACTCCGGATCTATATGTAATCCGTGAGGAAGATTCAGAAGAAGAATCAGACACCCTTGAAAAGGACTCTGAAAGCGATGTCCAGAGTGACGATAACCACACTCATATGGAGTACGCGCTTGAAACGGCAAATATGATGCAGCGCACTGGCAAATATACAGATGAAGACTCATACACATCCCTTGATGAGAATGAGCACAATGGTCAATCATCTGATTCCGATTTAGAAAATAATTATAGTGAGAATGAGCACAGCGCTCACAAGTTAGATTATAAGGAGTTTACTCCTTATCCACCTGATCAAACAGTATTTTTCGATCATGGTGAAGAGAATTATGAAAATAATTCTGAAGTAATTGATCAGCACGGTTATGATCAGAACTCTGACCGTTGCAATAGTATTAAAAGAAAATTTGCCAGAAACCCCAACCGTAGTTGGAAGAGAAAGTATTGGAGGAATCATAGAAAAGATTCTGAAAATAAAATATTGGTTGATGGTGACAACACAGTACGGTACCGCACCATACCATCCAATGCTCACAATACATACCGAAACTCTCATAGATATTCAAATTGGTATAGAGATACTAGGAAGCGCGCACCGAAGTACCTCAATCATGCCAAAGCGAATGGAAAGAGAAGGAGGAATGGAAAAGGGGCTAGAAGATGGAAGAGTGACACAGCCAACACTGAAAACTCAGCCATTCAACACACTCAAGATGTGGAGTGCTTGCAACCATCGTATATGCACGCAAACACTCTGCACCCGCTAAGAGGTCAGTATAGCGGTTCAAGGCCTAAAACAAAAACCACACAACCAGTGTGTACGCCAATGGTACGTAAGGCGTCTAATACCACAACATCATACGTAAGTGAACTCGAGTGGAATCAAGCTAGTACTGATGCAGATGCGAACTTGGAATTGATCAGCCAACAAGCATCAAACTCAACTACAAGTTTGAACTACAAGAACAATCACCACAAGACACATCATAAATTTAAAGATAAAAGATGTGCAGATGAACATACTTTGTGGAATGTCAGTAAGGAAGAGAGAGGCATATGGGTCCCAGAAGCTGACGATGAATATCCGTCATCGCCTTCGACGGGAAAGAGCGTAAAGACCTCAGCAAGAATGATTGCAGCCCAAGACTCTCAAGTCCAATCTGACAATAAACAATTTATGTCAAAAGTAGATAAAGAAAGAATAAAAGAAAAGTTGTTGGTAATAAATAATAATGGTAAAAACTTAGATAAATACACACCTGAAATAATAGGAGAACCTAATCTATATGAAGATACAGATACAATGTGTATAGTTAAACTTAATAATAATAAAAGAATCATACCTAATTATAAGTATATCTTAGAAGCTAAAATTGAAGATGAAAAAGCGCAACAATTACCTGACAACAGCATGGTAATTACAGTACCAACTGATGCCTTTAGAGGTAGCGCAGCCATCTTTATACGGAGTACTTTATCAAATGTGAAGGAAGGTAATATAATTATAGAGCTGATTAATTTAGGGAGCCGCCCTATTGAAATAATAAAGGGTGAAGCCATAACAACAGCCTATCCAGTCTTGAGAAGAAGTCATACAGAAATAGAAAGAGTCAACGCCACACGCAACACTATGATGAAACAGATACACGCACAAACTATGCAAGAGTCCAGAAAGGATTATAAAAAGTGGAAGATACCCACAATAACCGAAGGGTTATCAGAAAGAGAATTGTATATGACATATAAAGAGATATTGACGAAAGATGAAGAAAAGTATCGAGTGTTACAACGACCTGAGGAACTTGAAAACATTATTGATTTTCTCATGAAAAACAGAGACGTTGTGGGACTGGCAGATGACCCCATAGGGCAGTTCCCCAACTATCAATTTAAACTAGAACTAGATGAGAAATGCCCAAAGGTCCTGTTCACTCCACAGTATCAGCAACCAAGATCTTTCGTGAAAGATATTAATACCTGGACAGAGGACCAGTTGAGGAAGAACCTGATTGAACCATCAGTGTCCCCTCACAGTAGTCCATTGCTAGTGATACCCAAGAAGTCTGGAGGCCGCCCCAGGATTTGTGTCGACTATAGGAAGATCAATAAATGGTCAATAGGAGACTCATTTCCTATTCCATTCATTCAAGACACGGTGAACTCACTAGGGCGAGCTAGTATATTCAGCTGTGTCGACGTTCTCGATGGCTTTTATCAGATTTCGTTGAGCGAAGAAAGTAGACCATTACTAGCGTTTAGAACACAGAGAGGGTGCTATCAGCCACGTGTTCTGCCAATGGGCCTGAAACAATCGCCCGCTGTGTTCAGCAGAGTAATGAGCCTCGTGTTAAGTGGATTGCTAGGTATAGATTGTCTCTCATACATTGACGATATAATAATATACTCTCAAGATGTACCTTCTCATTACAATAGCCTATCAAGAGTTTTCGATGCACTGAGGAAATGTAACTTCAAAGTTAAATTGGAGAAATGCCAATTTTTCAAGAAAGAAATAGTCTTTTTAGGATACTTGATTTCTGGTCAAGGGGTTACAGTAGACCCTGAGAAGCTGAAAACTTTATCGAAAATTAGGACACCTGCTAGTGTACCAGAGGTACGCTCGGTTTTAGGGTTCTTCGGCTTTTTCAGAACGCTTTTACCAGATTTTTCAAGTACCGCCGAACCACTAACCAAACTACTCAAGAAAAAACAAGAATTCGTTTGGGGAGAGGAACAAGAACGATCATTGAGTAAACTAAAAGACTTACTGTTAGCAAGATCAATCGTACGATATCCTAATTTTGATAAAGAATTTATGTTGTAACCGACGCATCCATTCACGGATTAGGAGCAGTATTACTGCAAGAAAATGAAAAAGGAGAAGAATTACCTTTAGCTTTTGCAAGCAGAACATTGTCAAAAGCGGAAAAGAATTACGCCCCTACGGAGATGGAGTGTTTGGGAATCATCTTTGCGTTGAGGAAGTTTAAGAACTTAATATATGGATATAAGATAAAAGTGAAAACTGATCATTCAGCAGCAGTAGCAATATTCACTAAGAAAGATTATCCAACAGCTAGATTAGCTAGATGGTCTTTGACAGTATCAGATTTCAATCCAACCTTTGAACATATAAAAGGTACGAAGAACTCAGTTGCAGACTTCTTATCTAGATACATCCCTGATACAGGTGAAATAGATGATGAAGAGATAAGAGCCGAAGAAACGAGACAAGAAAAACTCAATATGATAGAGCACCATCCTAAAGAAAATAATAGTTTTAAAATTAAAATTAAGAACTCCAATAATAAAGATAAAGAAACAGATAAAGGTAAGTTTAATAATAATATTAAAGATATAGGTAAAACAGATGAAATATTAACATTAGATACCGCAACTATTTCAAGAGAACAAAAGAAGGCAGTCGAAATGAAGGTAGAATATGAAGAACTCCAAAAGGGTAGAAAAATAAAAGGTTTGAAATTCTTTAAAGATATGATTTATATAAAAATAAAAGAAAACTATAAAATATGGTTACCCAAATCTTTGATAGATATAGCCATTGATATGACCCACTCAATACAAGGTCATAGTGGGTCAGAAAGAACTCTAGAAAAACTAAGGAGGAGATATCATTTTCAAAATATTAGAAAAGTAGTCGAAGAATTTTGTAAAAGCTGTCATACGTGTCAAGAAGCGAAAGGTTCTAAGCCTAAAAAGGCAACAATAAAAACATATCCTTTAGCGGATCAACCATTCCAAAAGATTGCTATGGACATAATGGGTCCATTAACCACCTCATCGAAAGGAAATAAATATATACTCGTCTTTAAAGATCAATTAACAAGATATGTAGAATTAGCAGCATTGAGATCGAGAGATAGTGATAAGATTGTAGATGTTTTTATAGATAGGATAGTAGTATGCCACACCGTGCCAGATACGATAGTCTCTGATAATGCATTGGAATTTGTAGGAAAACTCATGAAAGGTATATGCAGAAAGTTTAAGATTAAAAAGGTAGAAATAAGTAGCTACCACGCTAATAGCAATGGTTTGGTAGAAACTACAAACGCAAATATAGCGAACTTTCTGAGATGTTACGTAAAAGATAATCAGCGCGATTGGGACCAATATTTACCTTTGGCCCAAGCAGCTATAAATAATACATACAACGGTAGCATTAAGACAGATCCACATTTCTTGCTCTATGGCTACACTAAGCGTATGCCGTCAGATATACCATCTGAAGCCTTAATAAAACCTAAAGAACCTAAACCTATAAAGGAGGATGATAAGATAGAAAAATTATATGAAAGAATTAAGGAAATAAGAAGGCAAGCAAGAGTAACATTAGAAAATGAAGTTAAAAAGTATTCAACTCAGAGCAGCAAAAAGGCAAAAGATAGACCAATAAAGATAGGAGATTTGGTGTACACTCAGAGAATCAAACCACCACACCTATCTCCTAAACTGTTCCGAAAATGGAGAGGTCCATTTCGCATTGAAGCTTACGGGAATGAATTTGAAAATAGTAATACATATATTCTAAGAGATCCTACCACAGGCAAAATATATAGAGTAAATGTTGATAACTTTAAAGTAGCTAGAACGCGAGGAAAAGATGAGAAATTTAATGAAGAAACCGATATAAATATATCCTCAGACACAAGACAGAAAATTAACGTTAACTTAAGAAAAGAAAACCAAAATAAATACAATAATTATAAAAAGTATAAAGATAATGATGATGATGAAAATGAATCTAGAGTAATCTATTTGAGAACACCTAAAACAAACAGTAATATAACAGAAGAATCGCAATTCGATATGGAAGGTGAAACACCTGAAGCTGTAGACGAAAATATGGAACCAGTAGCAGAACCAACACAAGAAAGTGAAATAAAACACGCTACATTAGAACCAGATGAACCAATATTCGGAAGAACAGAAGAAATGTCCAGTAATGTGGAACAAGCTATAGCATTACCAGTATCACAACCGGTAGATGAACCTACTCGAAGAACTAGAGGTAAAGAAAAGGATTTATCATATAGACCGAAACACCAATATACGATGATAGAAAGATCACCTGTTCAGACGAGACAGTCAACATCTCGAACCGAAAGAATGGATCATACAGCAACAGAATTGCCAGAAAAACCGCCAGATCTACCTCCAAGAAAACCGCCAGATCTACCTGCGAAAAGGGTCAGATTCAAAAACATAAGAAGAGTCACATTTAGTGATAAAGACAGTAAAAGCTAGTTCATTACTATCTCTATTGCTAAAAGTGAAATGAAAAGAAACTTTAAAAGAAAGATGTTCAATTTTTTATTTGTATGTACGTATTGGTTAATATATGTGTAATAATAATTTTTACAATAAAAATATTAGTTTATTGATTTTTCTTTTTATATACTTATAAACTTTAATTTATATATATATATATATATATATACTTATATATATATATATATATATATATATACATATATAAATATATTATTGATTTTTCTTTTTATATACTTTTAAACTTTAAGGTAAATATATATATAAATATATATTAAGTACCGGTAATAGTACTTAATTGGGTGCAAATGTACCTGAACTTTATAATTTTATTCATTATATTTAATTTTAAGTATGTTTCAATAACTAATACAGGTCTAACCAGTAGTTTAAGAATTTATATTTTTGTGCTTGTAATTATAATCATTTTTAGTATAGATGGAAGTTGATAACTTTACTACGCCAAGAAGATTGTCGGATCTTGCAGCTATCAAAGTTGGAGTACTGACGATCGTCACTAACAGTTCTAAGACGCTACTAAGACGAAACTTGGAACGAGAATGGCGTCAAGAAAAGGCATCAAGAGAAGCCTATGAAACAGAATTTGATACAATGCACAGAATACTTACTAGGAAACAAACAGTGATATCTAAACAGGTCAGTTCCTTATTACCAATTCCTACAATATTACAAGAACTTGTCCAATTTTGGATAAAGATATTGGTAACGAAACTAATTGACTGGGTTACAACCCGAGTCCAATACCGTATTCCAATGGAAGTAAGTGACATTGTAGATTTGTTTGATCACGAATGTTTTGATCACCTAGGAATGATTAAAGATAGAGAAGTGTTCACCAGAATTAAAGCACATTTAATAAATAACAATGAAGATTTCACGAGAATACAAGTATATTTAGATGATTATGTACCGGGAGAATATAACGGACATAATAGCAGAACACTACTAGAAGATTGTTTGTCAATTGGTAACGAGAACAAACTTAGCAAGATAGTTCAAGAACTGAAGGAAATTGAAGAATGGGAAGAGTTAGAGCTTATTGCACAAGCCATAATGAAAAAGAACCGAAATATAATTAGATCCATTAGACCAATATATACTAACACTAAGACCATATATGAAATCTCAAACATACTAACTAGAGCTAATAGACAAAGAAATGTATTATATTCATTAAGAAATGGTGATGAAATGACAGGGCATTTGTCAATCTTGCTCGAATACCCATTTCAAAGCTTATTTTGTACAGAATGTGCACATATAGTGAGAAAACTAGTATATCTAGGAGGTTTTAGTGATATTTTAGAGGTAATTTTAGAGAAAATAACTTTCGAAGAAAGTTATCCTGTTAATTATAGAGAACTTTTAACAAAATTTTGGAATAACATAGATTCAGTAACACAACGAAGTATGGGTAAAAGAATATCCCCAAGAATTTTATATAAATTATTAAAGCTTAGAAGCATTCAATCTGAAGAAGGTATAGAACATACGATGATCAAAGATATTGTAAATGGAATTGAATTCATCAACAACAGAGAATTATTGGTGACAATGTGTGTACAAGCATGGACCATCGACGTGTTTGATATACCAATGAAGTTAACACACTACATGAGCGAAACAGATGTATTAAAGCTGAAAAATGAACTGTTACCTTCATCATATGCTAACACCAGAGATCTAATTGGAATATGGCTACGGCATTACAAGAGAAACAACATCAAAAAGTTATTCAAATTTTTAGGCGAACAACTAATAGGAACAACGATTTCTTATATCTACAGATCGCACTATTTTTTGAATACATTACCAGTTCGTTGGCATCTAGCATGGCGAGGAAGAGAATATACAGCGACCACTAGAATGTCACACACTGAGAGTTTCTCAATAAGAGGAAGACTTTAACCAATCGATAGAATGTTGGTAACAATACATTGGTTAGAAGATAATACTAATTAATTTTATTTTTGAAATTTTTGAATATTTAACCAAAGAATTAACATATTTTAATTTTGATTGATATTTAACTAATATTTTATATCAATATATTTATTTAATGAGTATTTACTTAATATTAATCTTCTTTTATTAATATATATATCTTATATATCCCAAATATATAAATTTTGTTTGACCAAAGTTAATAGAATTTTAGTTTCAAATCCCAAAGATTTTTTGAGAATTTTTTTTATTAATTTAAATATTTTCAATTTTCTATTTCAACTCTTATTATATATTATTTAAATATTTTCAATTTTCTATTTCAACTTTTATTGAATATATATATAATTCTATATAACTCTTTTATCATTTGTTCAAACACTTTGAAAAAATTTTTTTACAAATTTTCTATTTTTTTTTTGGACATTACAAATTTAACTCATATTTCCAATCATTTACAAAACATTATATTCTAAAATCTATAAACAGTTAACATACTTTTAGATTTTTTTTTGAATTGCCATACTGCCGAATATATTTATTCTTTCCAGTTACTGGCAAATGGGATAATACTGAGAGATACAATTGGAAATGAGACGAAAAGGAAGACCTTGCAAACGAATGTCAAACGAAGAATTCATGATGATTTTGCATCAAATGCATCAGATGTTTCCATTCTCAGTAACGATCCAAATACTGAGCGATCAACCGATTGCTGGAATTGTTCAATTTATACCAGCATTGAAGGTTTAATGATTTTATGTATTATCTGAAATATTATTTGATTAATTTAGCATTAATGTTTTGATTAATTGTTAAATCAGTTTACTTTACTTTTTAAATTTTAACTTTTAAAATTTTTAAAGGGGGGGCATTCTGAAAA
>JABUQX010034925.1:20000-27500 GCA_015478945.1 Trachelipus rathkii
TATAATATATAATATATACATATATATAATATATATATATATTATTTTATATATATTATATATATATTATATATTTATACATATATAATATTATATATAATATATATATTTATATATATATATAATATATAATATATATAATATATATAATATATATATATATATAGTAATATTATATATATATATATATTATATAATATATATATTAACATTATATAAATATATACTAATATATGATTATTATATATATATATATATACCCACTACCATACATATATATATATACTATATATATATATAACGGTTGGGCCTTCTTTTCGCAACTTTGGTCATATTCTTCTACTACTTTTCTTCTCCGATGTATGTCACGCCACCTTGGCGGAAAAAAGCGAAGATGATGATGAATGGATGGTGAGATATATACATAAACAACTATTATACTACTATATCATATATATAACCATATATATATATATATAAATATATAATATATATATATATATCATATATATATATATGTATATATATATAATATATATATATATATATTATATATATAATATATAACTTATATATATATATATTTATATATTATATATATATATAATTATATATACATATATATAAATTTATATATACATATCATTATATTAATACTATATATATATAAATATATATATATATAATATATATATATATAATATATAATATATTTATATATATATATATATTATATATATATTAATAATATATATACTATATATATATAATATATATATATAACATACATACATATATATATTATATATATATATATATATATATATTATATTATATCATACTATATAATATTATATATATATAATATTTATATATAATATATATATATATATATATATATATATATAATATATACCTATATCAATATAATATATATATATATATATATATATATATATACCTCGTTTATAGTTTTTTTAACAAATTTATTAAGACATAGAATTTCTTTCGTATGTAACTTATATTTTGTTCCCATTTTTATATCCTTGTATTCTAAACTAGTTCAAAATTTACTCTTTAATTTAATGCAAAGATATAAAATGTATGAAAAACTGTTTCTTATTTGCAGTTAAAACGCATCAATTTTTTTTTAAAAGCCCGAATTTAATTACTACTAAATCTTATCTTGGTCTTAAAGCGATTTGCAGATAATCTAGGCCCGGCATTTCGCTTCATTTATTTTAATTGGAATAAAGACAAAGATAAAGCTAAACGTGTCACAGCTGACAGGTATGGTCAGTTCAGTGAGATTTTCTTGTAAAAGGCAAGAAAATATTTGTAATTAATATTTTTAATAAAAGCTGTTAAAAGTCAGCATGTATTTTATTTTTTATAAGGTCTTAAGAAAATATTTGTTATTAGTGTTTTTAATAAAAGATGTTGAAAATCAATTTGTTCTTTAATTTTTATAAGGTCTGAGGAAAATATTTGGAATAAATAGATTATATAAAGCTTTGCAATGTTAGATTGTAAATTACCTTTTGTAAGACTTGTTCTCCTACGCTCAAACCACGTAATTTAATTGAAATATTTTCGCTTGCTACAGATTTTAACCTTTGTTCTTTGCTTTAATTTCTATTTTGGGAGAGTTGGGGAAAAGAGTCTCGAGAAGTTGAGTAAATAAATGACCATGTGACACGATTTGATGTCAACAAAGCTTTGTTGAAAAATATATTTCAGTTTTATTTAGGTTATGGGACTAATTCAATAAATCCCTATTAATTATTTATCTGTGTTGTTGCCATTTTTTCCCTTTGATTTTATGGATTTGTCCAAAATCTTGTTCCTTGTTGAATAGTTTTAGATCTATAAAAAAAAGTGAATTTGTTAAAACCTGTTTTAACACGATATATTTTTCTAATTATTTATCTTATTATTTTCTCCAATTTCTTTAGTTATTATGAATTTCTATAAATTTAAATAAACTTGCATTATATGTTTATCGCACTATATATTAATAACAAAGTTATTTCAGCACTACATTATCTTAATATTTTAAAAACAGTTTTAAAATAGTTTTTCAGTTTCTAAAAAATAAATAAAATAAATGCTTCTTAATTTAATTTTAAATTTAAGTCTTAATTAACTTTAAATCATTTGCAAATTGTAAAGTTAATTAACCTTTTCCACCATTTTTTTTTTTAAATTTCTACTAAAATTTTTGGAAAGAAGTAATAGTATGTCCTGAATTTTATTAAATAGCAGAAGATGATAAAGCTTGAAATAAAATAATCCTCTTAAACAATTAAAGAAAATCCTTTTTAGTAAGAAAGTTTCGTTGCAAGATTACTTTATAGTTCGTTTGAATATAAAAACTCTTTAGGTATAAAATTTGCATGTTTAAAAATACGCAAATTTTCCATTATGAAAAAAGTTAATATTGATTATCGTGTCTTTAGAAGATTTAATTTTTATTTAATGTCGAAGAGGAGATTCGTCCTTATCCTTCCTTACGTAAATTACCTCTATTCACTAACTTATTTACTTCGGATATTGTAATCTTAAATTTATATTTATATATATATATATATATATACCTATATATATATCCTATATAATATATATATATATATATTATATATATTATCTCTATACATTCTATTATATATTTTATATATTTTTATATTATATATATATATATATATATATATATATATATATATATATATATATATATATATATATATATATATATATATATATATATATATATATATATATATATATATATATATATATATATAGTATATTATATATTTAATTATATTATATATATATATATATATATATATATATATATATATTATATATATATTATATATATATATATATATATATATATATATATATATCTCACAGACCATAAGACTACTGTAACAGACAACACTTCTACTTTTAAATATTCCTGTCTTGGGGAGAAAGAATACCCACAGAGTACGTTCTGCGCATTGTAGAAGGCGATTAAAAATGGCAATAGTAGTGTGCGAACCCATTACCACTTATCTTTTATCTAGGAATGTTAATGCATGCCTTGGACCTGATCGTGACCGCCGTAAGCTACCTTGTATCTTTCGGGGTGAAAATGGCAGAAAATGAGAATGGTAGGAAGGTGATTCAAATCTTTAAAGAGAGAAGAATGTGTGTGCAAGCAATACATTCTTTGAGCACAAGAGCATTCATATGTTTACTAGATTTTGTGTAGGTAGAGATTGTATTAAAGTGAAAGGTATGACTGATTTTGTGTTGGTGAAGAAGGAGGTGTTGAAGTATGTAATGGATGTTAAATCAGTGAGGAGGCTTGGAACGGGAACATAATATCATTATGTTGTTTTATGTAAGAATAATTAATGAGGGAATAAATGGAGAGGAAAGAGAAGAGATAATTAAGTAAATGGGGAGAATTAAGAGTGAGAAGTTAAGTGAACAAAGTTATAAGAAACGTATATGAGAGCACTTGAAAATGTGAATAAGATGAAACTGAACAAATCTGGGAGGAAATGAAGGAAACCTTTGTTAGTAGTGAAAGAGAAGTGTGTTAGTGTGCTAAAGTAGGAAGTAAGAATGTCAATAGTGAGTGGTGGAATAAAGAGGTGATGCAGGCGGTTAAAAATTTAAAAAAAGGCATGGGTGAATGCTCTAAAAAAATAATGAGGTTTCAAAAGGAAGGTGCATGAAAATATTTAAGGGGGAATAAATAAGACTTGAAGTTGCATACGTTAAAGGAAAAAGAGGTAATTGAAGTTTGGAAAGAAGATAAACGGTAACTTACAAGGGAATAGGAAGTTTTTCTGGAAGGAAGCGCGAAAGGTTAAGAATAAGAGTGAGAGAAATGCTCATATAATAATGAATAGGGCTAGTACCTTCTGGACTGACGAAATGGATGTGAGGAGAGTGTGGAAGGAATACTTTGAAAGTGTGTATAACTCTGGCAGAGATGAAGAGGTGATAGTGAATGAGTGTGGGTTTGATAGTGTAAAAAGAAGTAGGTATTTTGGGGATGAGGCAATTAGTAGGGATGAGGTAATAGGTTGAATGAGAAAGTTGAGAATGATAAACCAGCAGGTGTAGATGGAATTACTGGTGAAGTGATTAAGAATGGAGGCGAGATTGTGTCTGACTGAATTTGGAAGTATGTGATAAAACGTTTGTACTTGGCATAATTCCGAAAGATTGGAGAAGAACTCTGATAGCACCCTTATATATAAGGGAAACTGTAGGAACTATAGGGGAATTAGCTTATTGAATGTTGTAGGGAAATATAAGCTATTATTTTGGCTTAAAGAGTGCTGAGTGACCGAGGGACTGATTGTTGAAGAGCAAATGACATTTAAAAGTGGTAGAGGATGTGCTGATCAAATTTTCATATTTAAACAAATGAGGGAGATTACGGGAGAGAAGAAGAAGAAATTATATTTGAGATTTATTGACTTGCAACAGTCGTATGACAGGATAAATAGGGAAGTTCTGTGTAAGGTATTAGTGATAAGTGGTGTTGGTTGTAGCCTTCTTAGTGGAATAAAAAAGTATAAATGTTGATAGTGAAGCATGTGTTAGAAAAAATTGGGTGGAAATTGATTTTTTTTAAATTAAAAGTGGAGTAAATGAGGTATATGTTATTTCTGCATGGCTATTTAATTTGTATATGGATGAGGTGATGAAGGAATTTGAGGTATGGTATTACATATGTTAATGCATACTAGTGAAACTATATTGTGGAAAAAGAGGTATAGGTTTAAGTTGCAATCTGTTCAGTTGCGAGAAGAATTGATAAAATGAGAAATGAACATGCTAGTGAGTTGTGTGGTGTGAAAAGGCGTAAATGAGAGAATAAACGAGAGTGTATTAAAATAATTTGGTCATATTTAAAGGATGGATGATAGTCGGTTGGTGAAACGGATGTATAGTGGTGAGTGTACTGGGAATCGACTGGCTGGGAGACTGAAGAAAAGGTGGACTGAGTCTCTAAAGGAATACCTGGAAGAGAGGAATATGAGTTTAGCAGAAGAAAGAAGAAAGGTAGATAAGAGTAAATGGCGGGCTTTTGGGATGGGTTATGGTTGTGGCCCACCTGGGCCAGGGATGAACTCCACATTAGCAAGATGGCATGGTGAAGGTCCTTCGCGGTCCCGTGAAGCTCTTGGGTGGATTTTCTGACTGCGATGAGTTCTCAGAAAAGTTGTATAAAGGGCGGTCAAGGCTGGCTTTCTTTCGACTTGCGTCTTATTCTTCTACTACTTTTCTGTTTTCCGGTGCATAGTTCGCCACCTTACCCCCAGTCAATGGGGAAAGAAGAATGAAATGTTATGATAATATATATATATATATATATATATATATATATATATATATATATATATATATATATATATATATATATATATATATATATAATATAATATATATATATATATATAATATATATATATTTATTATATAATAAGTATATTATATATAATATATATATATATATATATAATACTATATATATAGTCAATAAAAAAATTATATATATATATATATATATATATATATATATATATGCAAAAGAGTGTAGTACATTAATCTGTCAGAGTGTATATTGGGTTAAATCTTTTGTATCCGTTTGGTCGAAACCTTTTTCTTTTGCAAACATTTTTATTAGTCTCTTAGTTCTTCTTTTTGTTCTTTTTCATTTTCATGGTGATTTTTCACTACAAATTCCCATTAACATCAGAGGCCGATCTTTCAACATATATCTTTTACGCTTTTATTCTTCCTCTCCAATTGCAAAAGAAGGTAATATATATATATATATATATATATATATAGTATGTATGTATGTATGTATTGTATATTATAGTATATATATATATATATATATATAGGTATCTATATATATATATATAATATATATATATAATATATATTATATATATAATATATACCCTATATATCATCATATATATATTATATATATATATATGACTATATATATATATATCGGTAATAATTATATATATCTATATATATATATAATATATATATATATATATATATATATATATCGATATGCCGATATCGATAGATTCGGTATCGATATATAATTTCGATATATCGAATCGAAGGTCAGAAGAATTAAGTTTTACCTACATTTTTATAGTTTGTTCGGATAGGTCCGAACATAAGTTTTTTTTCGCGCTATTCTATTCAACTTGAATTCGCAAAGATTTGTTCGAAATCTGTGAAAACGATTTTACAGTTTTAGCTCTATTGCAACATTTTGCATTAATACTAGATAAAAAGCTTTGTGAAAAGTGTGACTAACAGTGCGAAATTACTAAAAGAGGAGCAAAGTTTTATTTTTATTGTAATAGTAAGAATTGTGGGTCAAAGTATACAGTTTCTCCAAAAGATTTTTTTTTTTTTTTTGCAAATATTAGAATATCATATAGTGATGCTCTATTAATTATGTTTTTTTTGTACATAATGAAACAGTTAGCAGGGTAGTAACTTATTTAAATGTTAGTGATGCGCTTTTAATTATCTAACTTAGGTCTACGTTTACGGCAATGATAATCCATCTAGGTTAGATTTAAGTCCTACGGCAACGACGATCGTCTAGACTAGGTCGTGATGTACGGATTTTTAAGTGTAGGTTATGATAAGGTTTGGTTAGGTACACTAGATCTAGGTTTACGGCAACGACAATCAATATAGGTTAGGTCTAGGTCCTACGGCAACGACGATCCGTCTAGATAGTATATGAGTAATACTTTCTTCAAACACAAGAGTATTCATAGGTATACTAGGGTTGGTTTAAGTAGAGATGGTATCGAAGTGTTGATGAAGAAGGAGATGTTAAAGTATGTGATGGATTTTAAATCAGTGAGGTTGCTGAGGGATGGGATTATCGGATAATTATGTTGGGTTCTCCCGTTAAACATGAGCAAGATTCTATGTTAAATGGGGGTTTGATTGAACGAGGAAAGCGGTAAGGAATTGAGTAGGAGGCATACAGGCAATTAGAGTTGAGAAGTAATAAGTAAACAAGGTAATAAAAAAAGGATTTAAGAGCGCTTACAAATAAATCAGTTGAATGTGAACAAAATGATAATGAACAAATCTGACACAAATGAAGGATGTCTTTGTTAGTAAATGCATAGAAGTATGCGGATGTGCTAAAGTAGGAAGTAAGAATATCATCAGTGAATAGTGGAAGGAAGAGGTGATGAAAGCTGTTAAAAAAATAAAAGGAGCATAGTTGAGTGTGCTAAAACAAAATGATGAGGTCTTAAAGGAAAGAAGTTTGAAATTATATAAGGAGGAAAAAAAGAAGACTAGAAGTTGCATACGTAGGAGGAAAATTGAGGTAAATGAAAGTAGTTTGGAAGGCAGGATGAATGGGAACTTACAGGGGAATAGGAAGCTTTTCTGGAGCTCTTCTGGAAGGAAGCGCGAAAG
>JABUQX010034925.1:35000-45000 GCA_015478945.1 Trachelipus rathkii
TGTTGTAATAAAGAACGATGATAAGTTCTTTCTAATATTATCTCAATCGTATTTATCACAGGTACATTTGTGAACAAGCTTTCAACATCTAAGGAAAAAAATCTTGTCTTTAGGTGTTAAAGTTTCAAAATTACCATATTATTTGAGTCAATATACTGACGGATTATTTCATTTAAATATTATGCAATCTCGTGAGTTACGGTTTCGCGCATGTTTATGATAGGTCTTAAGGGGAGATTATCTAAAGTTTTCTGAATTTATGAAAGTCCATTTAAGTATCCGTTGTTGTAAGAAGCTCCTTCAAATTTTTGTTTTAATTATTATTTTCCATAATTTGATTAGATAAAGCATTAATTAATATTTTCAGATCATCGATTCTACTATTTAGGCATTGTTTAAATTCTTATTTACCAGAAATTACACCTGTAAGTTTTTGTGTATAATTTCAAGTGAGCCGCTTTGGCGCTGCTTCCAACAGTGGCAAAACCCTTGGGAGACGTGTGGCAGGCCACCCAGGGATTAATCCGAGGAGTTAGTCGTGTTTGTCTGCACTTAGATTTTTACGAGTAATTTTTACGAAACAACGGTCGGATACTTTTTTATAACCTAGTATTCTATCCATACAATACATACATATATTATATATATATATATATATATATATATATTATATATATATATATATATTATATATATATATATATATTGAAGATATTTGAAGAATGAGAGGAGAAAGTCAAACGTTCTATTTGAAAAAGTATACTCATTGACAATTAATAAATTGAAGTTTTCCTCATTAAAATATTTATTTGACCTCCTGGGACATTAAACCTTTGATAACGCTGTTTAGAATTAGTCAACTAAATTAAAAAGATTTGCTGGGTAGTGACAGGGATAAAATTAAAGATCATAAAAGGTTTTTTATTAACACGAATATACATAAGGAATAAGATAAAAAAAAAGAAACAGTTAGCGTAAATTAGATCAGTTTGCGCTTCGGGAGATATGGTTGGAGAATCTTGCGCGTTACTGCAATCGGGTATCATATTTAGCTAAGACTAATAATCAAATTCACATCCAAGCTGACAAAAATCGTCAAGCTAGACTTAACGGACAGAAAATTGAGCTAGACTCAATTGTTGTGGTTGGCTAGGCCTTCCAAAGTTCGTATTAGCTAGACTAATACAGGTGTATCTGGCTAGACCAAATCTATCAGCTAGACTGATAGTACCTTCGTTGAGCTAGACTCAACGTTGCGGTCGGCTAGGCCTTCCAAAGTTCGTATTAGCTAGACTAATACAGGTGTATCTGGCTAGACCAGATCTGTCAGCTAGGCTGAACAGTACCTTCGTTGAGCTAGACTCAACGTTGCGGTCGGCTAGGCCTTCCAAATTTCGTATTAGCTAGACTAATACAGGTATATCTGGCTAGACCAGATCTGTCAGCTAGACTAACAGTACCTTCGTTGAGCTAGACTCAACGTTGCGGTCGGCTAAGGCCTTCCAAAGTTCGTATTAGCTAGACTAATACAGGTGTATCTGGCTAGACCAGATCTATCAGCTAGACTGACAGTACCTTCGTTGAGCTAGACTCAACGTTGCGGTCGGCTAGGCCTTCCAAAGTTCGTATTAGCTAGACTAATACAGGTGTATCTGGCTAGACCAGATCTGTCAGCTAGACTAACAGTACCTTCGCTGAGCTAGACTCAACGTTGGTCGGCTAGGCCTTCCAAAGTTCGTATTAGCTAGACTAATACAGGTGTATCTGGCTAGACCAGATCTGTCAGCTAGACTAACAGTACCCAATAATCAGCTAGACTGATTATAAGCTTGTGGCTAGACCACAATACTCTTCAACCAAAAATATCCAAGGCTAAGACCTCAAATATGAAAAGCTAGACTTTTCTTTTAGTTTCTTGGCTAGACCAAGGAAGAAAGGAAGGCAAGCTTCCCATTTGCTTGAATATTGGCTGGAAATCTACATATATATAACTGCTTCACTTGTAATCAATAATTATCATATAAATGTCATACAAAATATTTTATTAACAATACAATCATTTAATGAAGAAAAATTTGCTAACTTAAAATATAAAATTAATATTAACTACATTTGTCTTAAAATTAGGGGTAACTAAAATATAAAAGTATAATATTTATATATATAAATATATTTTATTTACAATAGGGTTAGTAATGTTTTTAACCATTTTAATAAATTAATAATATATTATTAATTTACAGATATAAAACATTTAAAGTGTCCTTTTCCATGTAATTATTTCTGAAATACAGTAAAACGTAATTTGCTTATAGAAGAATTAACCTTATTCATTGAAATTCGTACATGTTCCAGTAATATTTCCAAGATTCAGTAAGCGATTTGAAACTGTAATACTTATATTTATTAATATGGCATAGTAAAGGTTTTTAACTATTTAATAAATTAACAATATATGTAATTTACATATATAAAACATTTAAAGTGTCCTTTTCCATGTAATTCTTCTGAAATACGGCAAAACGTGATTTGCTTATAGAAGAGTTAACTTTCTTCATTGAAATTCTGAAATGTTCCAGTGATATTTCCAAGATTGAGTAAACAATCCAGAATTCTGCAATACTTAAACAAATAATAATGATTAGAACTTAAATATAAGGCAAATATATACATAATTACTTTAGTCATTTATTAATAAAGGTTTATTAATTATGAAATTATAGTTTATATCATTAAATATAGTCTAAAATAATAAAAAAGGTGATTTAAGTAAATGATCAAAAACTAAAAATACAGAATTTAACGGTAGGGAAGAAATCAAGGTAAATTATAAATAGAATTAAATATACATAAAAATAAATATAAAAAGTAACATAATAATGATAAATAATAAATAACTGATATAAAATATATATTCAAATAGGAAGAAAAATAAATAAGAGGGGTAACTAAATAAAAAAAGTTTGGACCTTTTTTTAAAAAAGAAAACGAATTTGAGTGAAAAAAATATTAAATAGCGAAGAAAATATTTAAAATTATACACTGCCCTCCATATTATCAAGCGTTTTTAATATTTTTAACAAGAGCAAAAAAAAAAATATATGTCAAGTCAACTTAATTTTACTGAGCTAAATATATTTGTATTAGTCATCTAAATCTTAATTTTAAAGTTTTATATACAAAAATGATGTCAACTAATTTTCTATTCTAAGATTTTCTAACAAATGAGAGGGACCTTTACACGGGCTTGGAGTCAATTTCAAATCCTCCTCAAGAATTGAAAACAAGGCGGATGAAGGTGGAGTAGAAATTTTATTAAATTTCCGAACCTTACCTTTAGTTTTAGAATGAACCGAAGAAGATGAAGATTTAGATGAAGAAGAATTGAAGGAAGAGTGAGAGGATTTGGACTTAGAGGTCTTAGGAGAAGATGAAGAACAAGAAGATTTAGACTTAGAAGTCTTAGGAGAAGATGAAGAACAAGAAGATTTAGACTTAGAAGTCTTAGGAGAAGATGAAGATTTGGAAAACAGAGCAAGAGGGAGTAGAACTGGAAGGAAGAAGAAAGAAGAAGAAGAAGAAGAAGAAGAAGAAGAAGAAGAAGAAGAAGAAGAAGAAGAAGAAGAAACAGTGGAAGAAGAATTACAAGTAGATTTATCGGCTGAAGAAGTGGGAAGCAAGGGTACAACAACATTTAATTCCTGAGGGGGTGAGTCAGAACCAAAAAGATTCATGAATCTTTGTTGGAGTTTGGTCTTTTTAGACGGTGGTGGATTATTTGAGGTGATCTTTTTGAGTGAAATATTTTCAATAACTGTTTGAGGGACTTCTTTGAGTAAATCAACCTTAACAGGAGTGGATGGTTTGCAAGATAGTTTCTTCTTGCAGTAAAAACGTTTCTGAGTTTTTTTGTTTTTCTTTGGTTTCTCATTGAAGACTAATTTAGATGTTTTATCTAAAGTGCTTTTATCTAGTACGAGTTTCCACCAAGTGGATTGTCTGACCATACTTTCAAACTCTCTAAAATCTTGAAGTTTTTTGATCTTAAAAGTCCTACGATTTTCGTCTTCAAAAGCTACAACATATCTAAAGATTGACCTTTTAAACATTTTGTAGAGAATTTGGAGGATTTCGTTCATCATAAAGCTTGCGCGATTGCTTGCATATAAATTTACAAATTTAATATGAATAGTGTCACTTGTGAAGTAGCTCTCCTTAATTATTTTGTCAGATATTCTATACTCTTTGCCATTTGTGAATAACTCTAGATTAACAGGCCAAGAAATGCCTTCTTCCATAGACCTTAGGAAAAGTCTAAAAAAATTTCTTGCATGCATGAATTCATTCATGATTAAATATTAAACAAGGTTTATATGCCTGGAAAGAATAAAAAGAAAAATTATATAAAAAAAAAACAACATACTTAATCAATTATTCATACATATTTCTAATACATTTATTAGAAGAGACTTAATAAATTTACCAAAATACAAAAAAAAAACAAATACACATTCGCCTCGAAATACAATGTACTTTTGCGCATATTTCCATTGTCATTTCTAAAAGCGGGCTCACAACGACTTTCTCCTTGAAGATATATCGTTTGAAATTAATCAGTGAGTGAATGACGAATCATTAACCGCAAGGCGCAGTGGAAGCAACTTTGTTACAAGTTCAACCACCAATTCCCCTGTTGCAACAGAATAACAAAACTCTTAAAAACAATATTCTAACCAAAATCTCTTTAACCAAGATCTCCAAAATATCTTTAGCCAAAATCACTTAAAACAACAATTTAACCGAGTACTCTTCAACAACAAGTCTCTATCTCATAAACGGATCAATGTTTTTTTAGAACATTCTCAATATAAATAATATAACCAATATGCAAATAACATTTCTAACCTTATACTCAATAGGTCTTTTTTGTATTCTTTCATAGTTGTTAACAGGCCCTTGTGATCTTAAATTATATGGATGAATATTATTATTATTATATTATTATTATTTATTATTATTATATTATTTATTATTATTTATTATTTATTTATTATTATATTATTATTTTATTAGTATTATTTATAATATTATTATTATTATATAATATTATCTATTCATTATTATTATTATTATTATACATGAAAACTTCATCTTCTGAATCAATTTCATTAAAAAACGTTTATTGAAATTTCATTAAACTACGCCAATTTAAGTCGTTAACAACTGGTACATCATCTTCATAATTCAAGTAAGGGGAGTTACACCTTTTTATTCGATTTACATGAACCAATTCGATTCTTTTGCTGACGTCATAGAGAGGTTTTATTTTATAATTTACAGGAGAATGTTTCTCAATAATTCTGTAAGGACCTAACCATCTGGACTTCAATTTACTTCCAATTCCAGTTCTATAATTATTTGTTAATAGAACAATATCTCCAACTTCAAAGTTTTTATAGTTTTGATGCTTAAAATATTTTCTTTGTTTTGTTTGAGAATTTTTATGGTGTTCTAAAGCTTTAGCATAAGCTTGTTTCATATTAAGGATAAGCTCTTCTTTATAATTCGTACTTTCTGGACAGAATTTCTTAGTTTCTTTAATTATATCTGAGAGGGGTAAACAAGCGTCTCTCCCGAAGAATAGGAAAAAGGGTATCTCATTTATACTCGAGTGGAAGGAGGAATTAAGTGCTAATATTACAAAGGATAAATAATCTTCCCATTTATGAAGTGTATTTTCTTCTAAAGCAGATGATAATGCTACCTTGATACTTCTATTCGATCTTTCAACATAAGGATTACTTGCGGGATGGAAAGAGGTTGTGTAATGAGTTTTAATTTTATAGAGCTGACATATATCTTTAAATAGGGAAGAATGAAATTGAGTTCCATTATCTGAGGTTATATGAAGCGGGGCTGAAAATTTATTAATATAATCTATTAAACAATTTACAATTGTTTCCTTTTTTATATTTGGGATGGGGTATGCCTGAATAAAACGTGAAAAATGACAGATGATAACAAATATGTACTTATTTCCTTTATCTGAAATAGGAAGAGGACCCATTATGTCTATGCCTAACCAAATACCAGGAGAACTTGGGGATTCGTAATTTTGAAGAGGGGCTTTAATTACCTTATAAGGGGATAGTTTTTGACAAATCAAACAATTATTTACGTATTCTTTTATGTCTTGTGACATATTTGGCCAAAAGAAAAGACTTTCCGCTCTTTTTATGGTCTTAACAAATCCAGAATGAAAATTTAGATGAGAATCATGAGCAACACTCATAGCAGCAGTTATTAAGGAATATGGGACAACTATTGTTTCATTATAAGGTCTATTATTTTTATCCTTTTGAATATAGTGCAGACAGTCATTTATCATAGTGAAGTTAAATAAGTCTATATCTCTAGGGATTCCTTCCAAATTATTCTTCTCAAAGTAATTTATCAATTTCCTCCAATTAAGATCGTTTAATTGTTCTTTTCTTACATTTTCAGAGCTAAATATTAATGAGGGGTCAAGGTTAATTTGGCTTACATTTAAAGTTTGAATACTTCTACTGAGAGCATCTGCAACAATATGTTCTCGTCCAGCTTTAAATTTGATGTCGAAATCGAATTCTGATAATAATAATGCCCATCTAGCAATCCTGGGTGTAGTTGGTTTAAATTTGAAAAGATATCTTAATGCTTGGTGATCTACTATGGCTGTAAATTTATGTCCATATAAATAATAATCGAAATGTTTAATAGAATTTACCAGGGCCAAAGCTTCCTTTTCGGTCGTACTATAATTTTGTTCCGGAGGGGATAATTTCCTTGAAAAATATGCAATAGGCTTATCCATTCCATCAACTTCTTGGGTTAAAACTGCACCTATAGCTATATTAGAAGCATCTGAATGTATTCTAAAAGGTTTGTTATAATCAGGGTATATAAGGATAGGAGCTGAAGTAAGTAACTCTTTTATTTTATTAAAGGCTTGTTCTTCCAATTCTGACCAAATAAATTTTGCGTACTTCTTTGTTAAGTTGGTAAGAGGGGCACATACTTCTGAAAGATTTTTAATAAATTTTCTATAATATTGTACCATTCCCAATATTCTTTTAACTCCTTTAACACAGGTGGGTTTTTGATAGTCTTTTATTCCTTGTACTTTAATAGGGTCAATTTGGATACCTTTTTCTGATACAATATGGCCAAGATATTTGACGGAGTTTTGTGCAAATTTACATTTTTTAAGAGAAAGTTTAAGCCCCGAATCTTGATATATTTTTAAAATTTGTTCTAAATTTTGTATATGGTCTTCAAATGTATCACTATAAAGAATTAGGTCATCCATATAAATCTGGCAAAATTTACCTAAAATATTAGAGAAAAGTATTGATAAGGTTCGACACCAAGTAGAAGGTGCTCCTATGAGTCCATAACACATTCTAACATGTTGATAGGAGTTATTATCGGGTCCTATGAAACTAGTTTTAGGTTTATCACTCTCGTTTATTAGTATTTGGTTGAAGCCTTTTATGTTATCAAGGATAGAAAAGTACTTTGATCCACCTAAAGAGGTTAATATCTCGTCTATTCTTGGCATTGCCATTACTTCATTTTTAGTCACAGAATTCAATTTTCTAGCATCGAATACAAATCTATGCGTTCCATCAGATTTTTTTATAAGTATCACAGGACTACACCAAGGGCTGTTAGATTTTTCTATTAAACCTAACTCCAACATTTTATCAATATGTTCCTGCATAATTTCTTTGGTGTATTGAGGGAGCCGATATTGAGGAGTATGGATTGGTTTAGTCTCCCCTGTGTCTATTTTATGCTTAATTAATTTACACAATCCAATATCATCAGGAGTTTGGGCGAATGCATCTTTATATTTATTTAATAACTCTATTATTTTTATCTGTTGAACAGTATCAAGATTGTTTAAATCTAAATTTGTTAAATCAAATGAGTTTTCCTTATTTATAATATTGGGCACATCTATATCTTGTTCTTCTGCATGATAAATATCTCCTATTAATTCCTTTTTGTTTAGTATGACCTCATGGTCGAGATAATTGGCTACAGTAAAAGGTACTTGTAAATCTTTATTTACATTTGCTAATGTGTTCCCTATTCTAATACCTTCCATTCTACAATTATGTTCTACAACAATATTCTTATCTTTCCATGATCTATCAACTATTCCATATGTCTTAGTAAAAGAACGGGGAGGTAAAATTACCCTTTTATCCAAAACTACTTTGTTTTCAGGGATAACCTTTTTAGAAATGCTATAACAATATGATTTTTGATAATTCTGTTCAACCATAGGGAGCTCGTAATTATTTATATATAAAATGTTCTCTTCAAAATCAAAAGTTATTTTACCTAATCTTTTTAAAATGTCCCTGCCTATTAATATTTGTCCAGGGAATTGGGTTTCTTCAAGAATATAAATTTCATGACGTAATTTAATCTGTCCTATTTTTAAATAGAAAGTGGATTTACCTAATATTTTTAAAGTTTCCCCTGAAACACTGGAAATTTTAACATTTGATCTAATTAATTTTTTATTAGTTAGGCCCATCTCTAAGAAATTTAAATACGTTTTATATGATAAAACAGAAATAGCAGATCCTGAATCAAAATATGCATACATTTCTTTACGGTTTAATTTAATTTTAACAATAGGGTTATCTAAGTTCTCCGAAATGGACCGCTTTGCAAGTTTTTTGAAAATATTTTTGAAAATGAGGGGGGTTTGAGTTTAAGCTGGGGCAATTAGATCTTTTGTGACCTATTTGTTTACAATAGAAACATTGTATGTGATTGAGATAATTTTTATTTAATAAGTTATGGGAGTTATTATTTATAGGGGGACTGTTATTTATGTTACCCATCATACGTCTATTTGGGACTATTTTTTCGGCTTTTATAGCCGTTTGGACACAACTGTTATATGACTCGAATTCCTGGATACCTATTAATTTTTTTATTTCAAAATTAAGCCCATTTATAAACACTGATATTAAAAATTGATCTCGGTTCTCTGTATTTTCGAATTCAGTTAAAATATCTGTCACATTCTCACTGATCTCATCTATCTTATTGGCATAATCTTTTACACTAAGGTAACCTTGTTTTACATTTGTGAATTGACTATATGCTTCCTGTTTTGATATTATAGTCTTAAATCTTTTATCTAAAAATAAAACTAACTCGTCAAAATTGAGATTATCTATTTCTGGATTAGAGTTTAAATAAGTTAGTGCTTGATCTATACACAAGCATCTCAATATATTTACTTTGCTACTTTCACTCCAATTTTCCAATTTAGCCCTTACATTGAACTGATTTATAAAGCTTTTAAAACTCGTTTTTCCATTAAACGATTTTAGTTTTCCTAAAATGTTTGAAAACTGCGGACAATTATTACCTGACTGCGAGGGGTCACTATTATTTTCTGCCATTTTATTTTAATTATACAATATAATGCAATATAATATTATCACCTTTCACCTGTCACTAAACCAGCTTACTAGGCAAGAGAAAAAAAAACTACTAAATATATAAGGTTCTAAACTTATTTAATTACTATAAAGGTTTAAACTATTCTAACTAAGTCTTACACCGCTGCTACCAATGAAAGATATTTGAAGAATGGGAGGAGAAGTCAACGTTCTATTACTGTAAACCATTGAAAAAGTATTACTCTGTTGTATTAACAAGTTGAAATTTTCCTCATAAAATATTATTTGACCTCTCTGGGACATTAAACCTTGTAACGCTGTTAGAATAGTCAACTAAAATTAATAAAGATTTGCTGGTAGTGACAGGGAATAAAATTAAAGATCAATAAAAGGATTTGTTTATTAACACAATATACATAAGAATTAAAGATTTAAAAAAAAAGAAACAGTAGCGTAAATTTAAGATCAGTTGCTCTTCGGAGATATGTGTGGAGAATCTGCGGCGTTACTGCAATCGGGGTATCATA